>PVKA01024465.1:0-34199 GCA_004027165.1 Ctenomys sociabilis | reverse complement strand
AGAGAGAGAGAGAGAGAGAGAGAGAATCAGTCAATGTCTGGCCTTAAGCTACTTTCTTTCACTGGTACCCATGTTAATGGCCATTTTGGGGGACACTAGCCTAAGGAGTGCATATCATTGAGGTTTTATCTTTTGGGAATGTGGATTTCAAATCCAGACCTCTTGACCATAAATGAGATAGCCTCAGAACTATGGGTTGAATTGTGTTCCCCAAAAAGATATTGAAGTCCTAACTGTCCCTATCCCAGGACCTTAAAATGGAACTTTCTGTGGAAATAAAGCCATCACAGATGTCGTTAGTTAAGATGAAGTCATACTGCAGTGGATCATAGTCAAATATGACTTGCGCCCTCATAGAGAGGGAACATGTAGAGTTATTTATGGAACATGATGTCGTGAAGGCACTGGGAGAACTGCATGAGGAGGAGGAGGACTGGAAGGAAGAACTAGTGAGCTGAGAAGCCCTGAGGCTGCTAGTGGCTGGGGGAATGGCATGGAATGATCCTTCTCCATAGCCTTCAAAGGGAGGCACCTCTGCTGACACTGGTTGTGGACTTCCAGCTCCAGGACTACAGGAGAATACACTAATGTTGTCCTCATCCTCCTCTTCTATGGTTCTTTGCTCTGACAGCTCTAGGAAACTAACAGATCTTGCCCTGCGTCTCTTGGAAGGGCTTAGCAGGATCAGCCCACCAAGCTCCACAGAATGCACATCATTTGATTTTTCTTCAATTTAGGTGGTGAGTGAGACTCAGGATCTGTGGCTTGATACCACTGGAACCTCAGCAGTTCTGGCCTGGACTGGAGGAGCTGGAGAGTAAGAGCTGTTCCTTACACACAGATCTCAAGCCTCATTGCTAGAAGAGGCCAGGGTAGCGGGATGATAGCTGGTTGGCCATGGGCTTCTTCCCCATGGGTTTCTGCCCAGGATTCCTACCTCTTTCTTCTTCTCTCTCTTTACCCAGAAGGGCAGGCAGGGGAAACTACTTAGGACAAGGGCTTACTCTGGAGTTGGCATAGTTAAGACTGCAAATGCTTCTACTAGGTTTTCTTCCTTTATTTTTCAGTCCAGCACCCTCTGCCCTCATCCTAAGTCAACTTCTCCCCAGTACAGCTGGAACTAAGGGAAAGTGGAGACTTCCAGGGAGAAATCAGCCCATGGACTTAACCTCAATCCTTTGCAACCTCTCTGAAGTCTGATATGACTCTGTCTGCTTGGCTTCTGGTTCATGAAGGGAAAGACAATGGGGGTGTGAGGGGAGTATCCTTTATGTTTTGTCCCTTGCTTCCCACCATGGTTGCAATCCAAGCCATCGAGCCATGGAGCCATCTGAGAGCCAGATTAAAATTTCCTTGTTTTCACTTGAGGATGCTGAAGGGTTGATCTTTAGGATACTTGCTTTCTGGATAGCACTGAACTATGCACCTCCATGTTCTGAACTTTTCTCTGGGTTCAAGCTATGGCTTCTCCCCTTTTACCTTGGGACATTCTGCTCTTATTTCATGATTTGGAAAGTCTTCAGTGCTCTGTCTTTCCAAAATTACGGTCTTTTTGCCACCAGAGCATCCTGGGCTGCCTTCTCTTTCTTCACACAATCTCCACTTTCAACAAAGAAAGGAGGGTTGGCATTTGTTGGATGCCCCCTTCTCACTATGCATTATGCTGAGGCTTGCCTTATGGTAGCAGAGGAGGAGACTGTGGTTCAAACAAGCCCAGGTTATGCCCAAGATCATACAGTTCTTAAGGTGAAGAAGTGGAATATGAATTTTTCTAGGCCAGCTGGAAAATGGTGACCACACCTATGGTGTCAGGCTTTGGTGTCATTTTAATCTGCAAAGGCAGCATGAAGGTGGCACCTCCCTGCTAGCTGTCCATTCTCTGTCACATTCTTCCAGCCCGACTGTTTCTTGTTTCCATGTCAACTGAGCATTACCATTCAGGAGGACCCATCAATGCCTGCTATCCGTACAAGAGATGACTGCTGTCTTTTTTCCTTCTCAGAGCCCTGCTAACTTAAATGTGACTCTTTGGTGGAGGCATGCCCTTGCTTCCTGACCTCACATTTGCAGCCCAGCGTCAGTGTGAAAGCCAAGCAACAAATATTTAGTGTGCACCCACGATGCCAGGAGGAAAGGGCTGATGTGTGAGTGCCTCTATTTGAGTTGGTGACCAGCTCCAGGGCAATGACTCAGGCGCTGCTCAGTAAGTCAACAGGCCCCAAATAAGGACGTTCTATGAAGAAACTAGCCACTGGCCACCCTCGGTCCCCCTGCCAACCCTTCTTGTCACGTCTCTGAGCTCCCAGCCTGAGCTGTTTCTTCAGCTCTGGCCACATCCTGCTCACTCATCCCAGGGTCTTGGCTGAGATTTTTACCCCACCCCTTTCCAAAATGTCCTGGATGACATAATGGAAAGAGACTCATTTACCCTCCTCTACTGCAGACACCAGGTAGGGGACCCCAGCTTGTTTTCTGCATTTGTACATAGTGGGAAGGGTTATCCTCAATAATGAAATAAATCCCCTTTTCTGTTCTAAAACTTTATAACTTTTGGATGCCAATCCCTGTCTGGTCACTGCCTTAGCCAAAATTCTTTCTAATTTTTTCCTATCTAATTCTAACCCACTCTGACCTTCAAAAGCACTTCCCCAAGCAGTTACTACATGCTATTTTATGCATTTTAAAATTACTTGAGCAGTTCCATCATTGTTTATTTTCTGAACAAGTGTAGAACCACATCATCCATTTAGTTATTCTCTAAAGCACTCAATAAATATACCTTGTATGAAGGTAGGTTGTGAATCTTTATGTATTCACTTGACACAGTACTTTTTTCATTCAGCCTACTGTTAAATTTCTAGATGCTGTAGGTATTTTTTACCAACACACACAGCTGTTAGTGTAGGTAGCAAAGATTTCCAAGCAGGTATGTGCAAAAAATTTTGTACAGCTGATGTAACCTCTTGACGCTCAGGGACAAAGCATGCAAAAAAGATTTGGAGATTTGCACTGTGTCCTTCCTAGCAGATAGACTGTTTTTTTTCCCTGGCCTTCCGAGAGGTGTATCTCTCTGCTGCTGAAATTTATTGTTCACCTGAGTTCAGTTGGAGATAACATTGCCTACAGGGTCAGCGATTCCAGGTTTTAGTGGCTATTATTGATTTCTTCCTTGAAAGAAGCACGGCTGCAGAGAACATAGACATTTGTTCATTCATTAAACAGACAGCGACTGAGTCCCTGTCCAGCTCCAGCCCCTGTGCTGCCTTAGCAGAGAGCAGTCCTCAAGGAGCTGTTCAAACAGGAGAACAGGGCAAGGAAATGGTATGGGAACGTGTGGTGTACACTTGATGAAACCAGCAAGTTAGAAAGTGATCGCCGGGGGTGCAGTGTGGGGGAACTTGACCCCTGAGATAGAATAGTTGGAGAAGGGCTTGCGGGGTGGGGGGGGAGAAGATTTTAACTGATGTCAGGGGAGGCGGGGCACCATTCCTCTGGCAGGAAGGAGAAGATAGCAGAAGCAGAGAAAAGAGCGCCCAGGCCCTGAGGTGGAAGATGCGGGGATGTAGGACGAACACCAGGAGGCCTCTGTGTCCCCTCTCTCTGAGTGGCGATATGCTTATTCTAAGCCTCAGCTCCAGTCTACACAGGAGCCGAAAGAGGCACAGGCTCCTCAAGGGGCTCAGAAGTGGAACCCCTGTGGCAGAGGACAAGAGCTCTTAGGAGCCCACACTGCCAGGAGGTGGAGCATCCAGGCTTCTCGATCTTTCGCCCTCAAGCCACGCTGTGAGGCTGGCCATTGGCCTGGTGTGCGTCTCCATCAGGACTTCAGATGGATCACCCGTCAGGGCCGGGAGGCTGCTGTTTGGCTGGCAGGATATGCGGTGTGTGTAGTTTCTGTTTATTTTTGAAGGTTACTTCCCTGCAAATCCAGGCCCCATTGCTGTGCGCCTCTCGCAGGGAGAGCAACGCCAGCACTCCATCGCTCAGGAGCAGTGCTGCATAAACAAGCGACCCTGGGTGCCAGCAAGTCAGGTCTGCACCGGCTACACAGCCCAGAGCTTGGGAACCATCTGGTTCTTGGGAAGGGAGGGAAGAAAAACAGTTTCAGACTCCAGGCGCCTAAGGCCCCTTACAGAAGGCCACTGTGGGCAGGAGAGAAAACTAAAGCTGTGCAGGGGTCTGGTGGTGCCTCTGGCAAGCGGGGGGGGGGGGGATTTTGAGGTTAGGGGCTGCTGCTCAGGGGATGTGGGGTGGGGGCCTAGGGCAAGGAAATTGGAGAAAGAGCAGAACAGTGAACTTGTATGAGCAAGGGCAGCCTTTAGGTGCCTCAGTTTCCCTATTTAAAATTAATAGAAGAATATCGAGGTGGGATGGCACCTGCCCCTGGGTCCAGCTGCTAGGAAGGCCGAGGCAGGGGAGTATGTGAGCCTAGGAGCTTGAGGTCAATGCAGGTGACATTGTGAGACCCTGACTCAGAAAACAAAGTAAGTAGAAGATGTGTATTCTGATTCCTTGAAGTTGGGCCTGAGAGTGTGGAGGGCCTTGGGAACCAGAGCCTTACACCCTGAGGCCAAGGACCTGGAAGTAGATACTGTTTGCCTCTTTCAGAACGCTGTTGTTAGAGCTCCCAGGAGCCTATGTCTTAGTAAGTTTGGCTCTTGTGGGAATAACCATGTGAGAGGAGCCCCGTGTCTCTTAATTTTAAGGTGGGAGGTGCTCCTAGAACTCCATGGGGGCGAGTGCAACCCCTGAGGGCTTCAGTAGGTTTGGGATATGCAGGGTACTTTCAGTTTATCAGTTTAAGGCACCAGCTGTCTTGGTAGAGACCCAGTGGATGCCACGATCGTGGATGGAGTTGGCTGCTGGTGCATGCCTGGTCCATAGCACTAGGTAGTTTACCTTTCTTTCTTTCTCTCTTTTTTTTTTTTTTTTTGGCAGAACCAAAAAAATGGTACCCTGTGTAAGCAGGGGATTGAACTCACGCCCTTGTGCTTGCCAGGGAAGCGCTTATCCTACTGAGCTACAGTAGTTTGCCTTTTTGAACCTACTTTCTCTTTCCAAGAGTCCTATCAGGCAGGCAGTGTGGGCGATGCCCTCTCTGCAGACCGAGCTGCATGAGGGTGGGTGGTTTGCCTGACATCCTATTGCCAGCAGCAGAAGCTGAGACTCAGGCTGTGTAACTAGACATCCTGAATGATCATCTCTTGGTATGGTACATGGGTCTTTTTTCACGGCTGAATTTTAGCGTTTGATTAATTGATGCTCGTCTTTTAAACAAACTTATAGAAGCACATGTGAACCACATTTAACATTTAAATTTAACGTCAAAAATCATTTTCTATATGGGATATCTTTGTTTGTTGCTTGGCATGTGTTTTAACCCCTGGTACTTTCAGTGAAACAAAATTAGCATACAGGTGACCCCTCACCACAGAGATTGAGCTCCAGACTCATCTACCATAGGTGAAAATTGCACGAATGTTATATTTATTTTAGTATATATATGTATATATATATATGCATATATACATATATATATATATATATATATATATATATATATATATATATATAAAGGTTTTATAAACCCCACACTTTATAAACCTTTCCCACACTTTTAAAACACTTCTAATATTCTTAACCATTTTCTAAACCCATAAATCTGCATAATTTTAACAACGTTAACAACATACGTATTCTGTATGGTACTGTGAAATTCCACAATATGATGAAAAATCCACAATAAATAATTTAGATCAATATTTTTTGAAAACCCTCAAAACAGTGAGCTCACAAAAGTTGAACCACAAAATAGTGAGGGACTACTATAATTCAAAATTATCAGCTGACAAAAAAGAGAGCTGGAGCAGTAGGTGCAGTACCTGGGCATCAGGAGGAAACAGGCAGGGCCATTGACATAGCATGCCCGTCAGGTGGCCCACAAGCAGAGGGGTGAGAGAGGAAGCTGGTGAGACAGGCAGGACCTAGATCAGAAAGGCCTCTGACTCACTCAGAACCAAGGTAGCCTGGGAAACTGAAGATACACAGGACCAGTTTTATGTGTTAGGAGGCAAATATGGGCTGCGGGGCACTTTTCAGGCAGCGAGCCAGCATTTACTCCCCAGTTCAAGCTTGGGAGCCACTGAATGTGTCCGTGTACTCCTTTAATACTTTAGAATACTGGCAGTGAAGCTGTGGCCTTCATGCTGTAGCAGGGGCTCGCGACATTGGGAGCTCTAAAAGATGTGCTGTCAGTACTCTAGGGGACTCCTTGAAGGCCAGTATCAGTTTTCCTCTGAGTGTTGAGGAGTCCAGAGAACCATAGCCCTTGACATCCCCAACGTCCTACTTTTAGCCTTTATGCTGTGTTCTACAGAAGTCACCAGAGTAGCTTGGGGATGGGCAGAGCTTTGAAGTCTCAAACCATTGTCACCTTGGCTGTTAGCCTGTACCACAGGAAAAGCAAGGGGCAGATTGGCATCTCTTTAATTCAATACAAGGTAGAAATGTGTTTTCTTCACCTCTTGCTAGCATCAGATCCCTAAAGTAGCCTCTGCCTCCACAGTAGGACAGCCAGCTAGGTGACAGGTGAATTGAACCTGGTGGAATCAAGATGCACCATCTCTGCAGACTGCTGTCCCCTTCTTTGCTTTTCCTTGAGGTCAAAGCCACCAGTCTTTCTTTGTCCAGTCTATCTAGGGGCTGGAGATCAAATTGGGAGGCAGAAAGAGAAGAGAGTGGGGGATTTATGGCACACTTGGAGTTCTCCTAGCCCTTTCTGTTTAACATGTCCAGGCCACCCTCTTCATTAACTGTAAGTTTCATGAGTCTTTGTTTGCTAGGGCCAACTGTGTGGGTATAGGACATGCTCTTGGAATGAATGTATTCAGAAGCAAAGCCAGGGAATTCCTTCCTTGCTGCCTCATAGGGACAGGTTTTCAAAGGGTGACAGAGTCTTGTTTGCAGGGTGGACCTTGGTGACCTGCACAGAGCTTGGGAAACTTCACAACTCCACTTCGAACTCCTGTGCAAGAAGACAGAGCAAACACTGGAGGTCATTCACTGGAGCGTGTTCTAAGCCTTTCCACGGGAGTCATAGTCCACTCCGGGCTGTGTAAGCAGGTCCCCTGGACCCCACAGGTGAGCATTCCAATGTCGGGTTTTGGAACACCATGGCACTGGCTGGTGAGCTGCTACCACCCTGGTGACAAAGGACTAAGGAAAGGCAAAATGACAGAGCGTGTGCTGTTGGCCTTTTATTTAGACAAAGTGGTTCCACAGCTCCAGTGCTCTAATTGAAAGTTGGCCACTCAGAGAATGACTTTCATAATTACATATTTCAGTTTCCTTTTATTTTCTCAGAGTTTATTTCAAGTTCAAACCCTTATCTGTGCTAGAAGTCATGATTAACATAGGGTTAGAGCAATATGTTGGGATTAAGCAAACATATGGAGCTCCTTTAGCGGCCATCTTTCATGCCGCAGCAATTTATAGCTCAGAACTTCAGGGTTCTTGCAGGCATAATAGGGAAATAATTAAAATTGGGGAGGCGGCACGAAGACGACTATGAACATTTACACTGACACCTGCAAATCAGTCACCTTGCATGGGAGGGACATGAAGACAAAGAGACCCGTGTGTTCTTGTGTTCTGGCCTTTTAAAAAATTTTATTCACCTTTTTAGTTGGGTAGCTGTAGCTTTACCAAAGTACTTTACAATACTTAGGGATGTGTATGCTCCACAATGGGAACTCGCACAAGTGGCATTCAGTCACGGAGTTTTTCCCAGGGTGGGTGCGGGTCTAGGGAAGAAGGTATTATTTCTTCCATCTTCTTGGTTCTTAGTATCTTCTGTGATGCATACTAATCCTTGGAGATTCCTGGGTGTTTCATTCTATGTTCTGTTGCTATAAGAAAATAACACAGAATGGAAAATTTATAAAGGAAATGGTGCCCTGATGGAAACTTCATTTATAGTTGTCACTCTAATTTTATTTCTTTTTATTAACTATTTATTTATTTAGTACAGGGTCTCACTATGAAGCTCAGGCTTACAGTGATCTTCCTGCCTCAGCTTCTCCAGAACTGAGGTCACAGGTGTGTGCCACCATGCACGGTTTTGGTGCTCAGTGTGCCTGAGGTTCTAGGGCTAGTGCAGCATGAGGTTCTTCTGGGTATCGAATCTGGGTCCTTGAGCTTGCCAGGCAGGAGCTTAGACCACAGGGCTGTCTCCTTGGCCCCTCTAATTTTACTTTCTGTGAGTCTGTTTCTTGAGGTGATGCAGCATGAACCAAAAAAGGGAGAATCACTCTCAGGGTGAGACCAATGTATGATGGTACCTGAGAGAGAGACCCCTGCATTCCAGGGTCTTCACATATCTGATATGATAAAATCGTGCTTCCCCTAATTTTTCAGAAGGATTTTTTTTTTTGGCGGTACCAAGGGTTGAACTCAGGACTTTGAACTTGCTGGGCAAACATTTATTCCATTGAGCTACTTCCTCAGCACCATAAAGGATGTTAATAATGATCAGTATCTATGGAGAGCTCCCTCCATGTCAGGGCATGTGACTTACATGTATTTGCTTATTTTACCTCATATCAAACCCTATAAAACAGGTACATTTGTTGTCATCCATTTTTATAGACAAGGAAAGTAAAACAGAAACTTAATGAAATATTCCACGGCTGCTCATAGAAGTGGCAAGTCTGGGATTTGGATCAGGGCCATCTGATTGTCAGCTTTTGATCTCACCCTTTCCACTCTCTACCTCTTCAAGGACACTTCTATCCACATGATGAGGGATTCCACACCCAGTTTGCCTGCCATACTCTCTAACAGCAGTGGGATCGTAATGTATGGTATGTGGCAGAGAATTTTCAGAGTAGCTCTCCAAAGACAGCCCTTTAGAATATCAAGCCCAAGACTGATGGCTTTCATCAGGATCTTTTTTATTTGATTATTTAAAATTTTTAAATATTTTATTTATTTATTTGCTACAGGGACTCACTATGCAGCTCAGACTCATAGTGATCCTGCTGTCTCAGTCTTTCCAGTGCTGGGATTACAGGCGTGCACCACCACACATGGTTTCCGTGGCCCACATTGTGTATGGTACTGGGGATTGAATCCAGGTCCTTGAGCTTGCCAGGCAAGCACTTAGGCCACCAAGCTATCTCCCTGGCCACTCATCAGGATCTTTATAGTAACTACTTTTGAATCAGTCCACTGGTTCATTCATTCATTCATTCATCCATTCATTCATTCATTCAACATATATTTATGAAACATTTATCTATGTGCTAGACCCTGTTCTGGACACTAGGAACATAGCTAGGATGAAGTTGACCTCTTTGGACTCCAAAAGCTTGCACTGTGCTAGAAGAAACAGATCAGCCATAAATAAACAAGCAAATATGCAATCTGCTCACAGGAAAACAATGCAGCAGATCCAGGGGGTATGAACACTGGGTGTTTGGGGTGCTATTTTAAGTGGGAGCCTGAGAAGACCTTGCTGAGCATTTGAGCAGGTTCTTGAGTGACATGGGGATACAGACCAAATGTGAGGCTTGCTTGGCAGCCCTTCAGCTATTTTACAAATAAATTTTTCTATTGTGTATTTAAAAAAAGAACAAAAATCAACAGAGCCCGCAGTGCACTCCCAGGAGCATCCATCACCAAGTTGTTCTGAGCTATTTTAATCTCCTTGCTGTGGCAGGGGAGAGTAGGTGGGAGAGATGGTCCAGAAAGCTATTTGCTCCGTGAGCATAATTGACTGACGGGTTTGAGGACTGCTGGGTGAGTTGCTATGTGTTCTGACTTCTGTTAGCATTGGAGGTTTTGTTTTGTGGTTTTTGTTCTTCAGCCTTCAGTGGGCCAGAGCATTGGCCAATTTTCTCATGTGTTGATTCTCTTGGAAGGAAGTGTTGTGACAGAGCCTACTCAGTGTGAGAAGCACAAGTGTGCCTGATGGATGGTTCTGAATCATGTTTCTGTCTACTTGCCTTTCCATGGAACTGTGCTGTGAGCTCCCCAGTGGTGAAGCTGTGTGATGCTACGGTGACCTGGTGATAGGTTAGTCGGTGCCACCCAGGACTGGGTCAGGACCAAAACTGACAAGACAATGCCCAACGTTATTTCCTAGGCATGCAGATGTCCTAGGAGAAGCTGGACCCTTCCTTTGTAAAAATGTACGATGTCCCAAGCACTTTTGCTGGAGGACAGAGGCTGACTTGGGTAGGGTCTTTTGGTTTCCTCGGCCTGGACTGCAGAGGAGATTTATGCCAACATGTTATCAGGGTAAGGACAAATATAAGTGGAAGCACATGTGCTTGGGACTTAGTTAGGTAATGGTTTGCTCTATTCAGAGGCAAGTTTTAAGTTTGGGCAAAATGTGTTGTGCAACGCAAGTATCTCTGATTAGCAGTGAGTGGACTGCTAGCATTGTAACGCTTCCCATGTCTTTACAGCCAGCCCTTCATCCACTGACTTCCTAGTTCAGGTAAGTGCAGAGTACACGTCTGTAACAGTGGTAGAAAGGGAGGCAGAAAGACAAGAGGGAGAGAAACAGACAGAGGGAGTTTAGAAGAGAAGGAAGAAATTCCTAATCACTCCAGCTCTATGCATGGAGACTTCAGTTCTTTACAGGAAAGGTGCAGATCTCAGGAGAGTTAGAATAATTAGGTTGAAATCTCAAACCCCCAAATGCATTTGGTACCTTTAGACAAAAGCAAATCAACGTTTCTGAAACTCAGAATTTTTTTTATCTGTGTGGGAAGGATGCATAATAGTGTGACTTCAATGAAGCAAGTTGAGTCAAATTCCACTCAGCACACATGACCAGAAAGTTCTTTGGTTATCACTCAGATACTGAGACCTCTGTTTTAGAGATGATGTTGCCTGAATCAGGATGAAGCTTCACCAGGTATCCCAGTTTCACAAAGACTACAGCAAACCCAGCAATTGTTCAATTCAAGAATTTCATAGAGGTGCCCATGCCAGCAAAACCCTTGGAAGCTATGATGATTAATTTTATGTGTCGTTCTGGACAGGCTGTAGTAGCGAGTCTTTAGCAAATTGAGAAAGTATTTTGTGATGTGATTCACATGTGCTACCTATTGCCTTTAAAAATTAACATCGATCTTGTGGAGTTCTTCCTCCTCTAGTCAGATGAAGGCCTTGGAAGCTGTACAAGCTTTTCGAGAAAAAAATTTGCTTAAAGACCCCAGAGACACTTCAAGGCTCAGTTTCCAGACTGCCAGTCTGCTTTAAGAATTTTGGTCTTTCTGGTCCTGAAAATTTCTGAAAAGAAAAAACAAATAAATGTTTGTGTCATATGTTATATGTGGTATTTTTACATATTTCAGATTATGAAAAATATGAACAAAATATGTACTATGTCATGTAGATGACTATGGATTTTGCAAACATTTTTATTTTATGCATATATAATCTACTCTTGGGTCTGTGATTTTGGAGAGTCCTAACTGACGCAGAACCCCCTGGTTTACATGTGCATTCTCATGATTTTAAACAGTATTTTTTCTTTGGCTCATCTATTACAGGAAGCTAGACCTAAGATTTCAACGAAAAGCAAAATGAGGACAAAGGAAGAAACTTCAGGCTGGGCAGGGGCAACTATGGGAAGGGATGCCTGATCCTGACTGAAAAGGCAGTCTCAGTATAGAGTGAACAAAATCTCAGAGCTGAGACCAGTGTTTAGTCCTTGAAAAGCTCCTAGGGAGCCCATAGCTTGGGTGGGGTGTACAGGGCTGCCTGTGCTATTGCCTGGCTCTCCTGGCCTTACCTTCAAGCCTGGTGGCAGCAGTTTGTTTAAAATTAGCTCTTGCTTGGCTTTGTGAAGGAAGAGTAAATCATAGTGTCTGAGCTGGATCCTGAACCTGGTGCTCTAGAGGCTCTGAGGACTGCATGACCTGGCTATTTCAAGGTAGAAAGACATGGGAATAAGAATGCTGTGGGCTTTCACAGGAAGCAAATTGGTCAAGCAATGGCTGTGACTAATCCTCATAGCTGACACTAACAAAGGATCTACAAAGTGCAGTACAGGGTTTCAGGATAAATCCTGAGGGGCCTTGACTGACCTTATCAGATACAAAAGTTACATTTCTTGTTATATAGGTCTTGCTTTATCTGGGTCTTAACCATCCAGCAGAAAAGTATAAAAACCAAGTATAAAAAGTAAAGCCATATTAATATGCTGAGCTGTAAAAAGCTCAAGTCAACAACTTCTGACATTGCCAGTCCTATGGGAAACCCACTATTATGGGCTACTAGACTGTGTTGGTATATTTTGCTGAATTCATGTATCTACAATAGAATACCCTTTTCTGACAAAACTAAGCAAAAAATGGGACACGAATGACCATTTTGTATCTGTATATTCAAAATAGTTAGGATAGATATACAGTTACATTCTCTTAATTCAATGAATAAAAAGATTTGTTCTAATAGTGTCTGTGGACAGGATATCATGTCTGCATCTTGTACAATGAATAACCACTCTGCATCTTGTACAACATGCAAAGTATTTATTATTGAAACTATCCTACTAATCAGCTTTGAAACTATCTCATGTCTCATTACTATTTTTTCTCAATAAAATTATGAAAACAAAAGACAGCTATGGGACCAAATGTCAGTTCTCTTATTGAGAAGTGGCCAGAAAATTAAATAGGATGGGGTGGCATTATTCTGGTCTGATCTGGGAGGGAGATTACCGTGCTTCTCTCCCATGCAGAACTCTTGACTTGCTGGGCTGACGTTCCACCAGCCTGCCCTGAGAGGGTTCTCTTCATGCTTGACCTGCAAGAAGCTGCTCCGTGGCATAACTGTCGTCCAGAAACCATCACGATTCATGAGCACTCTGTCATTGTTTCATCTTCAGGGATCACTTCTGTCATCATAGCTGCAACCATCCTGGAACAGGACACAGGACAGGTAAGCCTGCAGGGTAAGTTTAGGACACTAATTGCCAACTGGGGAAATAAATCATGATTTTCTGGGAGTTAACGTGACACTCCCAGAGGGCTGAGAGTGGAAGACATAGTTGGAAGGGGCTCAGTAAGCAGACAAAAGAACATACATCCAGATGTTTTCACACTTAGCAAGTTGATTTTTAAATGTCATGGACCCCCCACCCATTGACTTTCTATCACTCTTTGCCTTGCCTACTTCTGTAAAGCTGGCTTTGATGCCAATGTCAGAGTAAAACTAAGTATGGCTGAATGCACACCTGGCCTGGTGCCATATGAAGCCATTTAAATTCTTTTGAGTTCAAGGCTATTCCTGGTAGTCCTAGCTGTACTTTTACTATACATTTTCACTCCAATGAAGAATCATAACAAAAGCCTATATTGTAAACATGTGTTGTTAGGCTGAGTAGTTTAAGACTATTAACACCCATAGATATGTAAATACACACACACACACACACACACACACACATCAAAAGATAGGAAATCTGAATTGTAAGAAAAGCTGGCTCTCCAAGAAGGGCCCCAAGTGGTGAATGGGGGCTGTGTTACTTCTTCATGACAGTCACCTCGATAGGATTAAGAGATGCTTCATAAAACAAGCTGCTGGGTGTGCAATGGGGACATGGGGGAGGTGACCTTGGGCCTGTGTCTGGTCCTTGACCACTTGCTCCCAGGTACTTTTCTTGCTGCTTTCTAGCTGCCCCAGGTGGGTTCCTTTCCTTCATAACCTTTCGTCATGATGTTTTAGCCTGTGAGCCTGCCAATAATGCACTGAAAACTTTGAAACTACAAACCCAAATAACTTTTGCTCCTTGAAGTTATGTATGTCAGATGTTTGCACAACATTGGAAAGTGACTAATCTAGGACAAATCAGGGCATAATAACCTTTGTAGACTGGGCCCAAGTTACATAGAATGTGCTTATTTTGTATTCTTGGAAGTACTACAGACTAAATTTTAAAGGCATTGCCCAGGTGTGTTCCTATTTTGGTTGTCTAGCTAATCAGGTTCCAGAAAGTCCTAATTTGATATATGTACCAGTTAATAACCTGGACCTAAAACCAGCAAATCAAGATCAAATGTTTTCCTGTATAATTTGTCCCTCATTTACATAGCAGGCCAGGATGGTGACTCCAATATTCTCTGTGTACACCAGCCCTTCTTGTTCTTTAGGAGAACATGTTTACTATTACTTTTTTTTAACCTGAGTTTTACATGTAGAGTTTTCTAAGATTCTTCCCTAGTGAATTGGTACTGTTTGGTGTCAGAAGTGGGGTCTAAAGCAGTCTTTCTTGATTCTTTTCAGCACTGACCTGGAATAACAATATAGGTACTGGCAAGAGACCCTGAGTGTCATTATCTCTCCAATGGTGCTAGGGGAGATTGTGGAAGACTTCTACGATCCATTCCTCCTAAGGTTTTGAAGACTTCAGTTTGGGGAGGAGGAGAGATTTTTGAAGAGATTATCTTAAATACAAATTCTGGTTATAATTAAACCCTGAGAAGACTACTCTTCTTTTTCAAACAAAACTCAGGGTTATTCTGGGGACATCCAAGGAACAAATAAAGAGAATTAGATAATAAAGTTTGGGATGAACTAACCAGAGCTCTAGTTGCCATGATGGCTACTCTATCACTTATTAACTCTAATACACTTTCAGTGTTCCCTATTTGGAATTCTGAGTTTGTGTACATAGTGAAGCTGCTAAACAATCTATGACAGTTTCAAGATCAGTACCTACTCCATTCCAATTAGACCCAGTCTGTTAAAACTATATTTATTAATTTTAGTTTTGGGGGTTAAGTAGGAAAGTGTGTTAGAGAACAGGAATGGGGAATGTGGAATAGGAGCAGCTCCTGAGAGACAGGAGGGGTTCTGAATGGGTCACCTAGGCCCTTTCTTGCAAAGTCTTTGAATCCCATTCATCTAGTTGTCCTCCGCATATTTGTTGTGGAAGGATTTTCTTTTTTGATTTTTATTATTATTATTATTTTTTTATTGAAGAACTAATAGCAATGAGGCAAATTCAAATCAAATTAGTTGGACAGATTCAATAATTAATACATTGCATATTATTTTCATAGTGGTTTTTAGTTTTGCAAGGTGCATACATGGTATTCTGTTTACAAACAATATTAGAGCTGATGCCTCTAATCAATGAATTAAGAGAACATAGCTGTATACCTATTTTTTAAAGCTGAATTATAGTACAGTTTCAATAATTAATAGTGGTTATCCATAGTACAAGAAACAGACAGGATATCCAGTCGAAACACTATTAGTGCAAATCTTTCTTCTCATAGAATCATGCAAAAATACTGTATATTTATCCTAACTGCAGTGTTTATACAAACACGGAATGGTTCTTCCTTTGTATCCCCCGCTTTTTTTGATTAGTCCTGTCAAAGATGGATATTCATTGTCATTCAATTATTATAGGTGCTTGAATTCAGTAAAACAATTGAACACAGTCCAGTAGTCAATAATAGTAGTGGGTTATCCAAAGAAGTTGTTGTCTACAGACATTTACAGCTCAACTTATGATTATGGCCTTATTTTATATATCTAATTCACATACTTTTCTGCTGGATGGTTAAGACCAAGATAAAGCAAGACATATATAAGAAAAAAAATGTGACTTTTGTATCTGATGAGGTTAGGCAAGTCCTCTCAGGGTTTATCCTATAACCCTGTACCTCACTTTGTAGATCCTTTGCTTGTGTCATCCATGTGGATGAGTCGTGGCCAATGCTTGACCAGTTTGCTCTCTGTGAGAGCCTGAGAGAAAGTTTTCTCTCCATGTGACTCCCCAGGCACACTGTAGATCAACGATCACATTCCTCTGTGGCCCCATAATCTCCTTGATCAGAAAATTTGGGGCACAACTGAATTCCATGATGTTACAGTACAGGTTCTCCTATGTCGTGAGTCTTCACTGACCTTGAAAGGCTAGGGCCAAAATGTTGGCTGACCTTGCTGCCCTTCCATTTCTCCAATTTATGATCTGAAAACATATGTTGTTAACCCTCCAGAAGAGAAGATGATTATTACCCTGCAACATATGCAGCTCAGTTCAACATAACTATCTGACTAAATTCATTTTAGTTGTTGTTGTGCCTTTCTATTTGTATTTTTTTCTTTTGATTTCTTATACTAGGGAGACTATATGATATTTGCACATGTGTGTCTGGTTTATTTCACTTATGAGTATATGTCCAAGTGGCATCCACTTCAATATAAATGCTTCAATTTTATCATTCTTTATAGCTGAGTAATACTCCACTATATAGAAATACTACATCTTCTTTAACCCTTTATCATGTGACAGACATCTTGGTTGTTTCCAAGATTTTGCTATCACAAATTGTACTGCTATAAACATAGGTACACATATATCTCTATGATACAATGTATCCAAATCCTTTGGGAAAATTCCCAGTAGGGGTATAGCTGGCTTTAAAGGGATTTCCAGTCCTAGTTTTGTGAGGAGTCTCCACACTGATCTCCACAATGGTTGCACCAGTCTACATTCCCACCAGCAGTGGAGAAGTGTTCCCTTTTCCCCATATCCTCTCCAACATTGGTTGTTGGTTGATTTCATGATAGCCATTCTTTCTGGAGTGAGATGGTATCTCAGTGTTGTTTTTATTTGCATTTCATGGATGGCTAGTGATGTGGAGCATCTTTTCATGTATTTATTTGCTTCTTTAATTTTGTCTTCTGAGAAGTGTGTATTCATCTCAGATGCCCATTTCTGGATTCGGTCTTTAAATCTGAGGGCCCTAATGTATCTTAGTTCTTTATAAATTCTAGAGAGCAGACCTTTATCTAAGTGCTTATTAGTTAATGTTTTTTCAAAATTTGTGGGTTGCTTTTTCACTTTGTTGACAATTTCTTTTGACATACAAAAACTTCTCCATAAGAGTTGATCCCAGTTGTTAGTTCTTTCAAGTGCTTCCCGTGCAAATACATGTTTGTTCATGAACTCTTTGCGTACCCCTATGTCTTCAAGAATTCCTCCTACTTTCTCTTCCAGGAGATTGAGTGTTTCTGTTTTAATGTCTAGAGCTTTAATCCATTTTGACTTTAGCTTAGTGCATGGTGATAGACCTGGGTCAAGTTTTAGTTTTTGGCATTTGGAAAGCCAGTTTTTACAGCATCATTTAATAAAGAAGCTATCTTTCTTCCAGTAAGCATGTTTGGCTCCTTTGTCAAAGATCAGGTGGCTGAGTGTGTTCATAGAGGCCTCTGCATCTTCTAATCTATTCCATTGATCCTCAGGTCTATTTCATTGCCAATACCATGTTGATTTTTATCACAGTGGCTTTGTAGTATAATTTCAAGTCAGGAATTGTGACTTTATCTTTGTTGGCCAGGATTGCCTTTGCTATTCTAGGTTTTTTGTGGTTCTAAATAAATTTTAGGAATGATTTCTCTAGGTCTGGGAGGTATGTTGTTGGCAGTTAGATAGGAATTATATTAAATCTGTACAACAATTTTGGGAGTATGGCCATCTTCACGATGTTGGTTCTTCCTATCCGGGAGCAGGGAATATCTTTCCATTTTCTGAACTCCTCTATGATCACTTTTCTTAGGGTATTGTAATTTTCCATGAAAAGATCTTTGACTTCCTTGGTTAAGTGAATTCCAAGGTATTTCATTTTCCATGGTGCTATTATAAAAGGTATTGATTCTATAATTTCCCTCTCAGCATGTTTGTTATCTGTGTAGAGGAATGCAATTGACTTTTGAGTATTGACTTTGTATGCTACTGTGCTTCTGAATTTGTGTATAAATTCTAGTAGCTGCTTGGTGGAGTTTTTTGAGTCTTCCAAGTATAGTATCATGTCATCTGCAAATAGTGACAATTTAACTTCTTCTTTACCTATTCTTATTTCTTTTATTTCTGCCTCTTGTCTAATGGCTGTTGCTAATGATTCCAAAACCATATTGAATGGGAGGTGTGATAGAGGACATCCTCGTCTTGTACCAGATTTAAGAGTAAAAGATTTCAGTTTTTCCCTGTTTAGAATTTTATTAGCTGTTGGGTTGTCATAGATGGCTTTTGTCAAACTGAAGTAGAAGACTTCTATTCCAATGTTCTGTAGGACTTTGAACATGAATGAGTGTCAGACTTTGTCAAAAGCTTTTTCTACATCAATTGAGATGATCGTGTGGTTTTTGGATTTTAGGCTATTAATATAGTGTATTACATTTATAGATTTTGTAATATTTTACCATCCTTGCATCTCTGGGATGAATCCTACCTGTTCATGTTGTATGATATTCTTGATGATTTACTGTATTCTATTTGCTAGGATTTTATTGAGGATTGTTGCATCTATGTTCATGAGGGAGATTGGCCTGTGGTTCTATTTTTTAGTTGTGTCTTTCCCTGCTTTTGGAATCAGTATAATGCCTTCAGAAGTGATTTTGGGAGGACTGCTTCCTTTTCAATTTCGTTGAAGAGTTTCAGGAGTGTAGCAATTATACCTTCTATAAATTTCTTGTAGAATTCAGCTGTGAATCCATAAGGACCTGGGATTTTATCAGCAGGCTTTTTATTATGTTCGTATCTTATTGGCTGTTATTGGGTTATTGAGAGTTGTTATATCTTCTTGATTCTGTTTTGGTAATTTGTGCCTTTTGAGGAATCTGTCCATTTCTTCTGTGTCTTCTATTCTGTGAGTTTAAAGATTCTTATAGTAGCTATTGATAATCTTCTGTATTTCCACTGAGTCTGTGGTAATTTCACTTTGTTCATTTTTTATTTCTTGTATTTGAATATTTTCTTTCCTGTTTTTGATGAGGTTAGCTAGGGGCTCATTGATTTTTTTTAGTCTTTCTAAGAACCAGCTTTTTGACTCATTGATTTTTTGAACTGTTTTCTTCATCTCAAATGAATTAATTTCTGCTCTAGTCTTTATGATTTCTTCTGATCTTTGGGCTCTGGGTTTGGTTTGCTCTTCCTTTTCTAGATGTCAGAGGTGAAACATTAGGGTGTTTATTTGTTCCCGTTCTGTTTTTCTAATGTGTGAGTTCATATCTATGATTTTCTGTTGCAGAACCCTTTCATCATATCCCATAAATTCTGATAAGTTGTGGTTTAATTTTCAGTGAATTGCAGATATTGTTGAATTTCTTGTTCAATTTCACCTGTGACCCATTGATTGCTGAGTAGGGTGTTTTTTTTCCATGTATTTATGGGGTTTTTCTGGTTTCTTTTGTCATTTATTTCCAGTTTCATTGTACTGTGGTTACATAATATGTATGGGATAATTTCTCTTTATTGCATATATTTAAGCATGACGTATGCACTAGTATGTGGTCCATTTTAGAAAATGACCCGTGTGCATCAGAAAAAAATTGGGTAATCAGCTGTGGTTGGATGGGACACTCTGTATATGTCCACCAGGTCCATTTGTTCCAAGCTCTGGTTCAGTTCTGCTACTTCTTTGCTAATTTTTTGTCTGGTGAAACTACTTTTTTGAGATAAGGGGATGTTTAGGTTTCCTGCTAAGATTATGGTGTTGGATATTACATTTTTCATGTCCATTAAGATTTGTCTTATATATTTGGGTGCTCCTATGTTTTTTGCATAGATATTTATGAGTGTTAACTCTTCCTCTTGAATATTTCTCCTAGTCAATATATAGTGGCCTTCTTTGTTTCATTTCATCTTTCTTGGTTATAGTTGAGATGGTCTGAGAACAGAATCATTTGTATAGAGCATATTTTGGGGTTTTTCCTAATCCACTGTTCCAGTCTACTTCTCTTAACTGGTGAATTGAGTACATTTACATTGATGGTTAGAATTGAAATGTGTTGACTTATGATTGTCATGTTATTTACTTGCTGTTGTTTACTCCTTTTTGTCTTGTGCTTAAATTTTGCCTTATTTAGTGGGTTCCTTCTGTTCTCATTCGTGGAGTTCTGGTCATTGTTGTCCCTCTCTAGAATATCTTTCAGTAGTCTGTGTAGGGATGGCTTTGTCATTATGAAATTCTTTAGTCGTTCTTTGTCATTTAAGTATTTCACTTCCCCATCAAACTTGAAAGAGAATTTTGAAGGGTATTGTATTCTGGGCTAGAATTTGTTTTCATAGAGGACTTGAAGAACTCTGCTCCATGCTCTCCTTGCCTTCATGGTTTATGAAGAGAAGTAGGCTGTAATTCTGATGAGTTTACCTTTGAATGTGATCTGCTTCTTATCTCTAGCAGCTTTCAGTATCTTGTTCTTATGTTGGATTTCTGGGATCTTGACTATTATATGTCTTCTGTGTTTTCGTGTGTGTGTATTTTTACTTGGGTTGAAGTTATTTGGTGTTCTGTGTGCTTCAGTTACCTGAATGAATTTTTTCTCACATTTGGGAAGTTTTCTGCTATTACTTCTGCCCATATTCTTTTTATATCATTTGTGTTGACTCCATCTTTCTCATTGATGCCTATTTGTGTCACATTGTTCATCTTGGCATCATCTTGCAGGTGATGGACTATTTTTTCCTGCATCCTCATTGTTTTAAAGAGATCCTTTCTCACCTTTTCACTAGCTGCACCAGCGTCTTTAAGATCGGAAACTCCATCTTCACTTTCACTCAAATGGTTTTCTAGACTTGTGACTGATATTTTAGGTTCTTCTATATCTCGTTGATTCTGCTTCATGCAATCTATTTCTTTCCTGCATCGCTCATTCCAGGAATCCATCATATTTATAATCTCTTCTATTTTTGTCAATATCTTCTTTAGAGGTAGCTATTAATTATTTTACTGTAGAGTTTTTTCCAAATTGGGTTTCCTCCATATATTTCTGTAATTGATTCTCTACTTCAGATGTTATGATTTCAAAGATTTTTTTTTATTTCAGAAATTATTTCTGCTCTGAGTTCCTCTTTACCTTTCTGCTGTTGTTTCTTTGCTTGAGACACTGTTAATTCTTATGTTTCATCTGGAATAGTGTTCTCTGCACTTTTTCTGTGTGGGTATTGGGTTTCCCCCATACGTTTCTGGATTTGATTCATTACTTTAGTTGCTATGTATTCAAAAATTACTCTTTTATTTCGGGCATTAATTCTGGCCTTAGTTCCTCTATACCTTTCTGCTGTTGCTTCTTTGCTTCTGCCTCTGTTAATTCATTCATTTCAATGGAGCTAGTGTCTTCTGCACTTATTGTGGGTGGGCTCGAGGCTTGAGATTACATTTTGCTCCTTGTCTTTGTCATTTTGTATAGCACTGACCACTGACCTTTGGTATAGAGCTTTGGTGCAGTTACAACCTTAGCGTGTAATGAGATTTGGGTGTCAATCTATTAAGTTTGAGATTATTCAGTTATGCCTAGCCTGGATCTATCAGTTGATTTCATTTGCTTTTTTCTGCAGCCCTTCTGGCACAACTGCGAGCCTGTAGTTCCCCCCCTGTTGTGTCCCTGGCCCAGGGAGCGCAGGGGAGCACTGAAGGTCTCCCACACACCCACCGGGCCATGCTGGGCTGGATCAGGGGTTGGAAGAATCAGAAAACTTGTCACTCGCTATGTGGGCTTGGGGGCAGGGGCTCCGCAGAGTTGCAGGGCAGGACTGGTTAGGGTGGATTGGCCGAGAGAGTCTCAGAAATTCTCACTGGCTCAGAGGTTTTGGGGGGTGGGGCATCTGGATCCAAAGGATTTTCTGAAAGCATATAAGCCCATATTTCTTTCCCCGCAGAGAGGAATGACATTAGAGCTAAGTTGGCAGAGAGCACTGACCTTATTAAATTAGTTCCTACCCAGGGACCTTCTACAATGTCAACCCTATTAACCTGACCATCCAGGCTTCTGTTATTGCCTGGAAGACTCTGGGCACATTCTAACACTTATGTCACTCCTATCCATTCAACAATTTCAATTAAAATCTAGGTGGATCATAGTAAGCCTCTTCCTAGTGTCAAGCAACATCCCTTAAATCCTAAGGTCTTGTCAAGCATACAACTCATTATAGATGGCTTCATATATGAGAAACTGATTGTTCTCATCACCAACCTTTACAAAACTCCCATCCTACCTGTCTACGAATCTAATAGAAGGTGAAAATTTATACATGATCTCAGCATCATTATCAATATAGTTATTTTCCAGCACTTAATCCCTCAAAGGTTATTGTCCTGTGTTGCCTCCGAGAGCCAACACTTTTCAGCTGCTCACATCTGTATGTTTCTTCAGTGTACCAGCACCCCTTTCACCTTCATGTGGAAGGGCCAACTATGCACTTGAACAGTCCTTCCCCAAGAGTATACTGAATGTTCCAGCTATTCTCTCAGAGCCTTTTGGGTGACTTGACAGATGCTGAATATAGTTCAACCTTCTTCACTATGTGGATAACCTCAAGAACTTTACCTTACCACTAGCACCTACTTGCTACATGACTTGTCCTGTAAAGATTCTACGATCTCCAAGGATAAACCTGAATTCAGTTAAACCTAAATTCTAAATTTAGGGTCACCCGTTGAAGCCTGAAGGTCTGATCCTTGATCTTTCTTTTTCTAATGGCACATTAGCTTCTTCCTGACAACAAATAACCCTGACCATTCAGAGAATATGTAGAATGTCCTACAAAACCTTTCCTTGATGTCAAAGCCCTTTTACAATTCACTAAAAATCATCTCTCCTGACCTTATCCAATGAATCTCTAATGGAAGACAAAGATAAAAAAACACCAATTGACCTTAGATTCTATTTTGGGGTACTCCAATTATAATTTCCCTTGCAACTCATTTTTCTTTCATGAATGAAAAGGAAATATCCTAGGGGTCTCACTCAACCACATGGAGGACAGGATAGGTCAATAGGGTCATAGAATCAGCAACCAGACACCACCGTTCAAGAACTACTTTCTTGTCTAAAGGTGCCTATTGCTGTCTTCTTTTCTATTAAAGCCACAGAAATGACTGTCATGGGATCTTCCGTCACCATGTACATTCCTTACTTGTGGAAGCCCTCCTTAACTTTTATCTGTGCAACACCTCTCTGCTGGCCATCTGGCTTTTTCTTTCTTTCCTCGCTTGCTATATAATGTACTAAACATTACTATCCCATTTCCTTTTCCTGCTGATGACACTCCTCATGACATACTGCCTTAACTGATTAATTTTCACCCCCCTCCCCGAGTAGAAGTACAAGACACTCCCTTGTCTAATAAGACTATAATTGTTTTTTAGATGGTTCTCATCTGAGAGGTTCCATTGGCCACTGAAAAGCTGGATATACAAGAACCTTCTTTGGTGACATTGTAGAATCTGGGAACCTTGCAGAGGTCAGATCTATACAACGAGTGCAACTCAGTGTCTTTGCTAGGGCATGTCATCTAGCTAAGAATAAGATTGCTGAACTGTCTATGAACAGTAGATATTTCTTTAAAGAATCACATGACTTTGACATACTATGGAAGTAGAGAGAAAATTGAACTTCATTGGCACAGTAAACAAGAAATAAAAATGATGTTCTTATCATCCTGGATGCTATTCAAGTGCAATGTATTCTAGTTGTCATTGGGGTTGCTCCTCTGCTCCAAAAGAAGAAAGACAAAGAGATAATGTACCTGATGCCACTGTTAACCATGTTGGTCATATTTGGGAGGCCTAGCAAGCCATGGCCTCTAAAAGTGCTCCCCTTGTCACTACTTACTCAATCCTAGCTGTACACCATAGTTTAATAAAGGATCTGACCACTTTCCCCAAGTTTGGAAGGAACAAATGGGAAAGACTCAGAGCACTGAAAAGAGAAATGTTTGGGCTGTAGAGATAACTTGGGGGCCCAGGCACCTGCCTGGCAAGCACAAGGACCCAAATTCAATCCTGGTACCTTGTGCCATGCAGGTGCTGGAACCCTGGGTGCATCATGTAATGTGGTGCACAACTATAATCCCAGCGTTGGGGAGGCTGAGACAGGAGGATCACTATGTGTCTCAACTGCATAGTGAGACCCTGTATCAAATTAAAAATGAATAAATAATTTTAAAAAAGAAAAAGAGATGTTTTGGGTAGGTAAAGTCAGCACTCCAATCTTCCTGTGACTCTGCATTAGGAAATGGTGTCTTTTATTTGCTGATTCATTCATTGGAACACTGACATAATGGCCCAAGTTTTATTAGAGTTCCTCACCTACTATTGTTCCTGAATGTACTTATCTTACAAACCATGCCCTCAGTGTAACTGTAGGAAGCTACTCATGGTTCCAGAGGCCTTTGGTTTGTCAAATGGATTTAAAAATAATGTCTGGCAATTAGACTTTATTCAACTTTCCTATTCACAAGGACATAAATATACATTGGTTATTGGTTATTACTTGTGTGTTTTTCTATTGGGTGGAAATTTTCCTCTGCCAGGAGACCAAAGCCATGGAAGTAGATAAATCTTACCAGGAAGAAAGTGACACCAACCTGAGCACTCCCTGAGAACTTCACGATGATTGAGAGCCTCCCTTTAGAATGTTTGACCTTCTTGTCTGTCAGCATTTTCACTGTGCTTAGCATCTCCAGTCCTCTGAGCAAGTGGAATAAACTAATGGAATAATGAAAACCCACTTAGCAAGAATTGATGTGGCACTGATGGGCCATAGCCCAAGGCCTTTGTCCTTTGCTGGCCACCCCAGGAGAGAGGCCAAAAAAGCTTCATCAGCCACAGGAGCCTTCTTGGCTGACTATGAGGCACTCCTCACCACGATGCAGCAGAGCACTAACTTGGTCAAAGATGCTTTCAACAGTGTGCTTCCAGCAGCTGAAAACCCTCTTCCAAACTTATTAGAAAAGACACCAGTTGAGACTCCCTCCACCTCAGCTGGATTAAAGAACACAGACTCGTGGGTCCATGTTTCTCAGTTTAGAAGGGCTCCTGACTTACCTGCTGGGGGAACTCCCCACACACTGCAGATATTAAGATCACACTGATCAGAACAGACATCCATAACATTATGAAAACAGTTTGCAATGTATTAATTTATCGAATCCATCCTGTTAAGGTGTCTTAAAACTGTCTCATTGATATTTGTACTTCAATAAAATAAAAAATAAATAGAATTAAATTAAATAAATAAAAAAAAAGAACAGACATCCAAGATGGGGAGTAGACAGCGGTTAGGGTGTCCTGCAAATCAAGCCAGCAAGATGACCGTACATCTCCTTCTCCTTCTTTTAGGGTTCTCCGATACTTCTGCTGCCTGGATGTATTCACACAGTGACAACCCTCCTATCCAGCTATCACAATCTTTGGCTTCTACCAACAACTTGACTGGTTGCTGGATCTTTCATAGTGTGCCTGCAAAGTCCTTTTCAAAGCATAATGACACTATTATAGTGCTGCTAATTTTATCTCAGTGTTTCTGTTTTACTTATGTCTAGATAGTTCCTCAAAGCTGTATGTGTTCATAGGTGGGTTTTGGAGAGGTGGCTGAATCGTGGGAGTACAATATTAGTTAGTTCACTGCTAAGTTCATAGCTAACTGAGATGTTCAAAGGAAAGCTTGGTGGGAAGACGTGCGTCACTGGAGGCGTGGCCTGGCAGGTGTGGTATCTTCTTCTCTCCAGCTTTGACCTCCCTCTGCTTCCTGTCTGCCCTGCGATAGGCAAGCTTCCTCCATCACTCAGTCAACTGATGATGGTTTGAAACCTCAATGAGTTGTGAGGAAAGAAAAACAAAAACTCTTCCTCCTTTAAACTATGGATGTCAGATCTTGTGTTCAGTGACACAGTCATAACCTAGACATTCCTCTTGACATGGCACCTGTGAGAGAAGCCTAGAGAGGTTGCCTACTGAGGGAGATCATCACTTAAAGTGTGGGAAAAATCACCCACAATGTGTTCTGGCCTAAAATGTAACAAGCCCATATCCTTATCATTAAAAAAAAAAAGTAAGACTAAGTAACAGCCAGATCCCAACTATTTCTGCTGCTCAGCATCACCTGCTCATCAGCCCTTGGTTCCACTTGGATTCTCCCAAAGGACTTAATACAAGCAGCCCATTACATCAAATGCTTTGTGTACAACTCACCAAGGTTCTTCTGTCCCCTGCCTCCCTGGCATCCCTTCCACTTTGGATGTCTGTCAGACTAACTATAACCTAGCCCTTTGAGCCAACCCTAATAGTATTTGGTTTTAAAATCTCACTAATTTTTAAAAATTATTTATTTAATTATTTATTGGATACAGGGTCTCAGTACACAACTCACACTCTTAGTGAACCTCCTGTCTCCACCTCCCCATTTCTGGGATTCCAGGCATGTGCCACTGTGACAAGTTTCAGGTTGGCATGGCACTCCGGAGGTTTAGGGGGCAGCACTACATGAGGTACTGAGGTTCGAACTTGGCTCCTTGTGCTTTCCAGGTAAGAGCTTAGACCACTGAGCTATCTTTCCAGCCTTTCACAAAACTTTTATTTCCCAAATGAAACTCAAATCTTACGAATGTGTGTGAAATAGCATTTACACTCTTGTTATGTTCTCAGCTATGGGTGCATGGGTAATGATGCCCCATATTCCCTGCAAATGAGACAACAATGTCAACCTCCCCGTTTTTATTCCCCTTTTCATAACCTAAATATTACTCCACCACAATCCTCCTCCTCAACAGAATGGGTGTCCACAAATGACAGCCATCCAGGGATGAGCAGGGCTGCAGCAGGCATTCCCAGTGGTGTGCGTTACAGGAAGAAATCAATCTTGGGTGCTGAACTAGATCTAAAAGAAACTGTGATTCTTCCCAGGAACTGGTGCAGCCGGGAATGCTTGCAGATGAGAGAAACTTTTCCCAAAGCCAGTGAGGTTTCCCAATCTGCCATGTAGGCCACTGGTGCCCTTGCTTTGGATCCCCTTGCTGGTGTAGCTCTGCATGGCCATGCTGCGTTGGACCACCTCCCTGCCTGCAGGACAGTGACTGTGTGCACACACTGCGTGTTGCACTGTAAATAGTTGTAGTCAGTTTGAACTGGAAATCTACAGAACTAGTTAAGTCAACAGAAGGGGCCTCTTGGCTTGTTCCATTCCCAGTGCTCATTTTTAGTGGACTACATTCTGCTCTTCGTTCCCTGTTGCATTCTGCTTGCAGTTTGTCATCATGCAGAAGTAAACAGCGGGCTCCTGAGAGCCTGCCTTAATAGATGTTTATACGAGATACCCATCAGAATCACAGTAATTCAACACTGCAACAGTCTTGGCTCAAACCCGAGACTGGAACCAATTTAACTAAGAGACTGTGATTTATATCTATCAGGTACCAGGGTGCCCTTCATTAGGAAATGATCCTAGGTGCATAAGTTGGTCACCATGTAGTCATGAGGATCCTTACGTGGGGCTGGATGGACTCAAGCAGATAAACCAGCACTCCAGCAATCAGGGTCATAACTGCTTTCATCAATCTTTGATGCTGTTTGACCAGAAACAGGAATGTGGTGAACTATAAGCAAAGTAAACTCTCCAAAGAGTCTCAAATCCCCCTGAGGCTAAATTCAAAATGGAACCTGGTCAGTCTTTGCTGACTGTGTGTGTGCGTGTGTGTGTGGCAGGTGTCATATATGTTCTCTGTTGCTGAAAAAAAAAAATCACAAATTAAGCTTTGGGGAACTGGCCCAGGCATGTTCCTGTCTCAACTTCCGAGGTAAACAGTCTCCAGAAAGTCCTATTTTGTCACCTTGATCTGGTCAATGAGCTATAACTTGTAATCAGCCAATCAGGACTGAGTGCTTCCTACCTGCTTAGTGTTTCTCATTTACATAAAGGGGCTGGGCTAAGTGGAGCATGGGCAGAGCTTTTTCATATAGGACAGCCCCTTTTTTTATTCCCTCAGCATATTTTCATTTTTTAACTGCATCCCTCAGTTTGCTAGCTCTACTCTATTTCTTAAACCAAGCTTCTCTTTCTATCTTCTTTTTCAGTGGCTTTTTGCTGAAAAAATACACTAACACAGACATACAGAAACACGCATTAGATTTTTTTAATATCCCAGAAATGTTTTTTAAAAATTAGAAGCTAGAGAATCCACTTTCAATACATTTTAATTTACAGAAAAAGCCTTCTAGATTACTGTGATAGACTAGATTTCTGTTTAAATTGCAGATAACTACGTAATGTTAGTCAGTTGAAAATGTTGACATAATTTGTGTTCAAATAAATACAGTTAAGTAATGACAAAAAAATATTGTGAGCAAGATGGTGGTTACTTCCTGGTTTCCAGCCTCTGGTGCGCTTTTCCTGCAGAATCCAGACCTGGTTCAATTTGAGGCAGCAGTGTGTCAGGGCATAAGCCCTTGCAAGGTGCTAATAGGCAGCTTTGTGCTGTGGTACTCTAGCTTCCTAGAGTACCTTGCTAGTGCTTAGCCCAGAGCTAAGTTGGCATGTGGATGATGGTGGGGAACTTCTGGCTCTTAGAGACCTTTCAATAGAAGCCTCTCCTTTCTGCCTGGAATACTGCTGTGTAAGAGGTAATGCTTGAGGGTGGTGCAGGCAAACTGCATCTGCCTGGGAAACCAAGGGACTCTGAGAGCCACCAAGCACTGGACTGCTGCGTCAACCCTCCCTGCACTCACCTACTTCCTGCCTTACTGATGCATCTTGTTCAAATCACCATGGGGTGTTGTGTTGTGCAGCAAAGCATTTTCTTGATTCTGTAATATTAAGAGAAAAGTGCACACACACACATGCACACACACATACACAAACACACGCACAAGTAAGACTTGGTCTCTGATTCTTTATGGTTCCAAGTAAAGAGCAATGTGATGAACAAAAGTTGACTACACTTTTTATAAACCTATTATCTGAGAATGAAACAGTTTAGATCACATACAGATGTATGCATGAGCACACATGAGCGCACACATGCACACACACACACACACACACACACACGCATGCACAAGCTTACACCCTGATCTATTCTTGAGGTTGGTATACTGAAGTTTCCAGGCATAGATTTTTTTACTATTTCTGTGTTCCTCAAATAGTTGAAGGTTGGAGAAATTGAGGTATAGCATTTCTGTGGCTCCCTCTGTGCCTGCATGATAACTGGGCAGTAAAGAAATGGGCAAGGGGAAGGAAAGAAGAGATGCAGGGCACAGCTTCAGGGAACTAATGGTTTCGTCGAGAGTGAGAGCATTCACCACACCACTCCACACGTTTAGAAACCAAAATCTACTCTGTGTGATCTATAGATGAACAGTTCAAGGTGCAAATCAGTAAGGATGCACACATAGAGCAGAATGATCAGCAGTCTCGGAGCTCCCAGGGGGACCAGTGACTCCACATGGCCTGTTTGACCTTCTCTTATGGCCATGCAGCCAGCTACGCTCAAATCTCTGAAGGTCCATTGCCTTTTTGTGAGTGGGACTAGAAAGAGGGTAAGCCACTCCTGGCTCTGCAAGACTTATAACAGTGAATTGCTAGCAAGAAAAATAGTTTTCAGTTTAGTTAACTCAGCCATCTGGATTGCTAAGTCCCTAATTGGCAAATGTAAGTAACTGGATTTATAAGAGATGAGTTGACTTTGTCACCCCCTCTTTAGAAAGAGGGGTCAGATAGGTCATTCTCAGAGCTTTGTGAACACTTGATGGGCCACTGATGGGGAGGCTAACTGTGTGTGACACTTCTGGGCTGTCACCACTGATTTAAAACATTCTCTCAACCATCCAGCCAATTTTCATGACATTCACTATCAGAGCTGAAGAAAACATTTCACAGTTACCACGAGCCTTTCTAATCTGTTTATCACCAATGATTCTCCAAATGACAATATTGGGTCAACCAGAAATCAAAAGAGTTTAGCTACTACTGCTGCTGAAGGGTTGAGGCTTTCAGGGATGTGACATCAAGGTGGAGAGGGGGTAGTACAGATGCACTGCCTGCTGACACTGGACAAGATGTGAAGGATTTTGTGGATGCTCCACTAGTGGGGAAGGGACAACAGTATACATCCCACTGTTTCGGCCACCTCCTGCCTCCTGATACTGCTGGTGGTCACACATAACCCAGAGGACCTGCTTCCCTTACCTTTTGGGACTGGGGAAGGTAAAAGAGAGGAGCCTTTGTTTCCTTTTCTAGTTATTTTCTTTCTTTTACTTTTTAAAAGAAAAAAAAACCAATAAATTTACTAGACTCATGTGTTCATTCAGTGTTAGATTAATAGTAAAACTGAGGAGGAAGTACAAAGTTTCCACATGTGCAGCCTCCCCTGCTATGGACATCTACCAACTGCTCTGTCCCCAGAGTAGCACCTGTCCTTCAACCATTGGGTTCCCTCTGGGCCACTGTTGTCAGCCAGTACCCAGAGAGCTTGCATCAGGCTCATTCTTGAGCTCTGTCTAGTCTGTGTGTTTAGGAAAATGTATAAGAACACAGACCCAAGATTGCACTCTTACATGGAGTAGACTTGCTATTCTAACTTGGGGGGCCACCAGGTGACTCTCCTTGCAGGAGGAGTGCTTGGGTCCATTTTGGCTGTGCCTAACCATATGTCCATGCATTGGTATATACAATGCTGGCCAGGACTTTTCCTTGTCCCTCCAGTGGGCCTTAAGCAATGCATACAGGTCTAGCCAAGGTGTTGGTGGTAGTCAGTGTTTCTCTGTACCCCCAATTCCCCTGTGTGAGCTGGAAGAGGTAGCAGGAAGAGCCTGTGCTCCATGCTGTTGGCTGGGGTGGAGCCTTGAGATAGAGGCTAAGACTTCCTGGGGTCTGAAAGATTATACATCAGAACTGCAGCACCAGACCCCAAAACATCAGATACTATCTCTGTTGTTTAATACAGATTTTTCTTTCTGCACATCCTTCTCTCTGCACATTGTGGAGGGGATTTCAGGCCTCCTACCCAGCCCAGCTCACAATACTCATATACTTCTCACCCCTCTCACAGCCACTTATCCTCATGCCACTTCTTTCTTCATGAATTAATAAAACTTGGGTTGAGCCTTGAGTCGAGCCCTTTGATCTGGACAGCCATCATCTCAGCTGGACTTAGGACCCCCGGGTTTCCCATGACTACACACATACCTTAGTGTCCCTGTTCTTGTCATGGTTTGTACTGGGTGTGGTAGATTGGAACGAACTCTCTAGAGTTGCAATAACTTTTTCATGAGATTAAAAATGTAACTCCTTGGGTGGCAACCAGGACCAGGACAAGCTCTCTCCATTCTAATATCTCTACTCTTCCTGATCAGCACACCCGTGTTCATGCCTCATGCAACCTCGATCTTACTGTCTCTGTAGCTTCACCTTTTCTCATGTCACATGCATTTTTACAAAAAAATATTTATTCATTCATTTATTTAGGGAAGGGTCTATATGGTGTTCAGGGTCTCATTAGATGAGACTTGTAGTGATCTGCCTGTTTACAGCCTCCCAAGAGCTGGGATGACAGGCACGCCCAACTACTATTTATTTATTTATTTGATACAGGGGTCTTGCTACATAGCTTGGACTCATAGTGGTTCTACTCTCTCTCCAATGCTGGGATTATGGTCCTGAACCATCATGCCTGGTTTTGGTGGCCAGCATGGAACACCCCTGATTCCAATGCCAGCATGGCATGAGGTAACAGGGATAGAACCTCTAGGTCCTTGTGTTTCCTAGACAGGTGCTTAGTCTACCAAGCTGTCTTTCCAGTGTCACCTCACATCATAGATTTAAAATCATACAGCATAGAGCTTTGCTAGATGGGTTTCTCTATGAGCTGGGATTACAGGCATGAGCCACCATGCCCAGTCTCAATTGCAGTCTCAGCACACCCTGGGGGTGGGGCCGGCATGGAAGGGCCTGAGTTCCTGCACTTGTTTGCAGTGCTTTAGTGTGCTGAGCTATTTGGTTGGCCCTAGCTTTTGACCCTTCAGGTTGATGCAATGTATCTGCCACCACAGTGTCTGTTACACAGATTTATCAGAGCAAAGAAAGAATATATGAATAATGTGAAAGGATCCTTGGCCACTGAGACACTACTGTAGAAGTTTCTAACCCTCTGGTTTCTCCTCCTTTCTCTGGCTCTTTGTCTGTTTGGCCTCTTAGTTGATTTTCACTGCTTAGAGACCATTTTCTCTAAGCCTCTTGTGCCCCTGAAGTTGTGTGCAGCTGGTGTTTTCTTGCTTTACATGTATGCACTCACTAGGGCCTGTTTTGTGAAGATGGGATGATGGTTCAGAGGAAGAATCTTATTTTTTGTGATACATATATTTTCTAAATAGTTTTTTTTGAAAAGAAATAATTTTTAAACTGCATTTCAGTATAACATATGGTTGTAACTCCATGTGCTTCAAATTATGCATTTATATGTATCATTCTGAAGAGTTCAAGCTTTACCCAAGTTCCTAGTAGGATCATAGTACATAAACTGTTAGAATCTCTGTTCAGGCATACATATTCATTCAAGTCCTTGGGGTAGTAGCTTAGTGGTGTAAACACCTGCCTGGCAAGTGCAAGGTCCTGAGTTCCATCCTTGGTACCAAAAAACAAAGAAACAAATAAAAATGTTTGGTTTTTTCTAAAGTAAATATTTCTAGTTACAAGAAGGCCTATATAGTTTCTTTATTTTTACTTTTAGTCTTTTGTTTACATTGTACAGGGCCTCACTATGCAGCTCAGACTCATAGTGATTATACTGACTCAGCCTCCCCAGCTCTGGGATTACAGGTATGTATTACTATGACTGGTTTTGGTGGCTGGCACAGTATGCCTGAGGATCTATGGCAGGTATGGCATGCTATACTGGGGATCGAATCTGGGTCCTTGCACTTGCCAGGCTGGCGCTTAGACCACTAAGCTATCTCCTCAGTCTCCTGCATGATTTCAATACTGGAATTTTTGGGGATAAAACCTCTGAGTTTAGCATGTTGATGGTATGCTAGGTCATTTTCAGTGCTTGTCTTGATTCTATTTTGCTGTCTACTCCTTTATGTTTCCTAAGTGAATTTACTGTTTGATAGTTATCTCTCAAATTTGAGGGACAAAACTTTTCAGGTGTGGCCTTACTTTAATTTTCATTTCCTATCAACTTCAGAGAAGTAGCTCATGACTTAGCGTGTTCTAGATTAGCTCTCCGCTGGCCAATGAGGGGCTGCCAAGTCCCTCGCATGTGTTTATTTTGGTCCCGATGTACTATTCGTGCTCTGGTTGAATTTCTCGCCAAATCTCCTTCAGTGCATTGCAAAATCAATTGGCAAAACAATGAAGAAACCTGTTTGGGGCCAGCTTTAGCCATCGCTGATGCTGCTGCCTTTCCCACTCCCACTTCCCACTAATCCATCAAGTTTCTTCCCTTCTTAGCTATTCTTAGCAGGAATATGACACCTCGACAGAAAGAAAAGTATTCTTCCTCTCCTCATCCCACTGAACCCTTTGTCCCCGCTTCCAACTTTTCCTAACACTGATAGCCTCAGTAGAGACTGGCCAGCCTGTTTTGGTGACAGGAAGGAGCTTTTATATGTAAAAGGGTGACCAGGTTCTTACACATGAAGGAAGCAGTAGGTTTAATCCTCTTCCTGTCAAGACATGAGTGGTTCACAAAGCAGCCTACCTGGAGGACTTCCTGCATGGTTGGTGTAGGTGAGAAGAGCTCTCTTAAAGTTAGTGAGATCAAAACTCAGGCATATTTTTATAGCCTTTTCATATTTGAAGTACTTTTCTCACAGTGTGATTGAAAAATATGGTGAACATTTAAATTTGAAGAACTCATTACAATAAGGGCTACATTACCACTCATCTCCCTCAAAATACTCCGCTTTACCTTGTAATATATATCCCATTGTTCTTGGCAGTTTCTGTAGCAGTTGTGGAAGTCCTCTGTAGTGAGTGTCTTCTGTTGTGCTGTCATGCCCGCTTTGAAGACTCCAGCTTTTCTCTTTCATGTTCCTTTTGCCTTAGGAAAGAGCCAGAGGTCACACAGTGCTGGAAGTGGTGAGTAGGGTAGAGGAGACACCATGTCATGTTTGTGACCAGCCTGTTTTTCCATTGGCTGGCCCTTGGTAGTGTCGGGAGACGCTCTAGGATGGCGACCGCTCCTCGCTTCCCTGCCCATCGTGTCAGCCAAGATAGCGCCTATATCCGGCTTCCTGGTTCTTGTTGCTGTACCAACCTCTCCCTTATTTGGAATAAGCCCGCCATTGCTGTAAGATCTACCAATAGTAATCGGCCACGTGTATAATCATGATTGGTATATGGAACCTATATAGCTTCTTGTATCAGAAAATCCGCCATGCTTGCACGATAGG
>PVKA01024464.1:21498-34405 GCA_004027165.1 Ctenomys sociabilis | reverse complement strand
GCGGCTCCCACTGCTTAGCTTTTTTTTTTTGTCTTTTTGAGGCAGGGTCTCACTATGCAGTTCAGGCTGGCCTTAGGCTCATTTTGTAGCTCAGGCTGGTCTCGAATCCCACTGCTTAGCTTCTAAAGTGAGTTAACCTAGATAGACCGAGGGCCAGATCATGAAGTGTCTCGTGCACTGCACTAAGGACCTTGGCATTTATTTTATCAGAACTGTTTCCATCAGTTACTTGGAATCAGTCCATTTTATCAACTCTTGGACCTCTTCAGCTGCTATATCTCTTTGTATTGTTCTTTCAGTGGTTGCCTAGAGGCGTCATCCTTGTGCTCCTTATTCCTTCCAGGAGTACCAGGCTCACATCTGAGATCAGCTCCTTCGGGCTAAAGGGCTGAAGAACTTCCTGCTGCATCTCTTTATGCACCAATAACTTCCCCAGCTTTTATGGGTCTGAAAAATGCATTTATTTCAGTGTAGCTTCAGAAAGCTATTTTCACTGAATTTGAAACTAGATGTAGGGTTTTTCCCTCTGTTCTTTAAAGATAACCTGTTTCCTTGTTTCTATAGTTTCTGTTCAAATTCATACTCTTAATATTATTCATTCTTCTTATTCCTGCTGCTTTCAAAGCTTTATCCTAGGTTTCAGAAGTTTTATTTCTGATGGATCTAGATTCAGTTTTCTGTATATTTATGCGACTTACAGTTTACCAAAGTTCTTGAATGTCTCTTCCTTCAATTGTGAACAATTCTCAGCCGTTATATTTTTTAAAGATTGTTTACTTCCTATCTTTACTCTCTCCTGTTATTCTAGCATTATGATAACCTGCATGTTAGACTGTAAAAACATTATATTCCAAATGTTTCTTTGCTCATTTTCCATGTTTTCATTTTATTTTATTTTACTTTAGTCTGGGCTTCAGTTTGAATATTTTACCTTGACTTTTCTTTGAGTTCATCCATCTTTTGTCAACCTGGTTTTAAATCTGTGTAAGCAGCTCCCAATTTCAGGCTGTATATTTGAGATTGTATGCACACACACGAACACGCATGCACTTTCATTTCTAGTGTGCCATGTGAATTTCCTCACCATCTTTCTTAATGGAAGTTACCCATGCTTTTACTTGTTTTGTCCATCATTTCTGTTTTCCTTTTCCCCCTTTCTTCTTTCCTTTCTTGCCTACCTTCTTTCTTTCATCTCCTTTATTTTCTGAGATGAAATTTCACTATGCTTCACAGACTAGCCTCAAACTCCCAGATTCATGTAGCTGGGATTACAGGCGTCACCACGTCCCTGGTTTGCTTTCTTTAACATGTTTACAATACTAATTTTAAAGTTTTGACTTGTTAACAATCTCTGGATGATCCATGGGTCCATTTCTAATGTATGTTTTATTTTTTATTGATTCTGTTTAGTTTTCTCACTTCTCCTTTAAATTTTTATTGTCTAAGATAAAGTAAAAAATATCTATACATTGTTGAAATTAATGTCATTTTGTTGCAAACTGCTCTTTCCTTAGTTCACCAAGGAGATGAAGGGGTGAATGCCTTAAACAAATTAGACACTGAAATAGGTCCCTGCTAAGGTTCAGCTTAGTTAGGTGTAGGTGACTTCTGTTTTCAGATCTCTGTTATAGATCTCTTTCTTTGGCAACATGTTGATTTTGAAGCACTGTAAGACAGTAGTAAATAAGACTTTGCATTTCCAATCTGCTCTAGAGTCTCTCTCACATGCTCCACCACCATGTAGGGAATGTCTGGTGAGCAGAACTAGCCAGAGCTGGGTGATTTTTTCTGATTGCAAAACACCACACTCATCTACGTAGCCAAGAGGACTCTGGATTTCACTTTCCCATAGAAGGAACTTTTGACCTATTGTCTAAATATGCTCAATCCACAGAAGAAAATACTTAGCAATCTCAGCTTAACAAGGAAGAGTTCTACTATATTCAAAATTTCAGAGGCTGGGGTTATTGGTGCATGCCTGTAGTCCCAGTGCTTGGGAGGCTCACTACGGGAGCACTGTGAGTCCGATCTGTGTAATGAGACCCTGTAGACTCTGTACTAAAATACATTTAAAAAATTCACTTGATTTGGTCAGCTTTGCTTCCATAGACTGCTGATGGCCTTAAAAGTGTTATCTGTAAATTACCTACGTGTGTTCCATCTGATGCAGTGAGAGTGGAGTGGTGAGAAAACATTACTTATAAAATTCTATCCAAAACTAAAACTCCTAGTGAAATGTTTGAAACAGGAAATTGGTATGACCAGATTTATATTTTAGGGAACTTTCTGAAACGTATGTGATGTGTATGTGTTAAGGGGCTAGACTGAAGGAAGGATGTTACAGTTGTGGCAATTTATGTGTAGTCAGCTGTGTTTTACTCATTACTTAGCTTTTGCTATAAATGTGTGTATGAATCAATGAATTCATCTCTCAGTGTCGCAATTATTTTTCCCTTGTTGCTGGGATGAAATACCTGACAGCTGGAATTTTTTTTTATTTTTCGTTTTAAATGTTTGGTACAGGTCTCACTATGCAGCTTGGACTTGTAGTAATCCTGCTGTTTTCAGCCTCCCTGGTGCTGGGATTACAGGCATATGTTCCCATGTGGCAGCTCACTGCGCCCTGGGCGTGGGACCAACATGGTATGCAGGACCAGGGTGACACCCAGAATTAAGGAAGGAAAGATTTATTTAGCTCACAGTTAATGAAAGATTCAGTCCATAATCAGTTGACTCCCAGGCGGGGTGGCACAGGGCAAAGTGCAGCAGTTCATGGCAGGGGAAGACAGCAAAACAGCAAGAGCAAAAAGGCAGGAGCAGTAGCAGAGAGCGAGCCTCTCTTCCTCATACTGCATTCAGGCCATCTGCCCCAGGGCGGGTGTGGCACTCACACGCATAAGCCCACCATCGGGTCATGAATTAATCACAAATGCTAGAAGCCACCCCATGACTACCTAAGGCTTTGGGGGGACAGCTAGACACAAACCCTAACACTCAGTGTTCTCTTCTATGATATTAGGATGATGATGCCTGCCTTTGGAGTTGTGTGGCTTACCATAGCACCAAGACCGTACATCCTAGCCACTCAGTGAATACTTTCTATTAGTGGTTTTCCTTTTGAAGTAAAAAAAAAAAAAAAAAAAAGCACTTAGAAAATATGTACTTAGTTGAGAAATTTAAAAAGAATATTGAACTGAAAGGACTGTGAGCACTGACCATAGCTGAATGACTTCTAGGTTTTGGGATTTGATGATAGTATAACTGTCTGAAAAAGAAAGACAGCTGTTAAGAGAGGAAATAAAGAAGAAGGTGGTTTCAAGGTAGAACAGGAGGTGAGTTTTCAGGATGTGTTGTTACAAGCTGCCTTTGGAACATCTACCAAGAGAAGTTAACACTGGTTCAGGAAACTGGCTACAGTCAGAGGACAGAAAAGGTTGGCAGCATAAGAACAGTTGCAGCCTAAACAGGTACAGTGTAGAATTAATTTTGAAGTGTGATATTTTCTTCTGAGTTTAGATGTAGTGTATGGAAACTACATAAAACTGATGAGAAATAGATAACTCTACATTATACAGGAATGGGAAATGTAAAAAGGAGCCTTTATTGCTGTCCAGACATGCAGTGTGGTGACCGTGGAAGAGGTCACTCACTGCCTCACTGAGACTGTAGCAGGTGGAAATCTGGTAGGGACAACCATCACAGTGTCAGTAGAAAACCACTGCGAGAATTGCTTTTCCATGATCTTACTATCGGGCCCCAGGGCATGCGGTGAGGCTGCTCATAGGGACGAGTCCCACAAGAGCCCCTCTACTTGACTTTGGGGATATTATGGAAAGTTATTGAGGAGTGGGGCCAGTCAGCTGGCCCTCTGCTGGCAGGGGAGGCTGTTGTCTCTGGGTGGTATGGAAGCTGTCTGACAGGTGTCTGGAGCTGGAGAAATCCTGGAGAGGTCAGTGCTGCTGGAGCCTGGTGCTGGAGAGACTGCCCTAGGAGCTTGAAGAGAGGATCCGCTGGATGTAGGTGGGAAATCCAGGACTGTGCTTCTCTTCCAGGGCCTCTACGTGCCTTCTGGTTGAAGAGTGTGATGTGCTAGTGTGCAAAGGGACAATAACATGGGTTTACAGGCATTATCACCAAGCAGGTGTTAGAGAGTGCTTTGGGTACTGAGGCAGTCCACTGGTAACTGGCAGCTTCTCACTGTAGCTGTCTCTTGATGCTGGAACTTTTTTTTTTTTTTTTTTTTTTTTTTTTTTTTTTTTTTTTTTTTTTTTTTTTTTTTTTTGCAGGCCATTTCACCTCACTTTGTGACCTTCAAAATCACAGTAATGGTTTTCTTTTTGGGAATTGCCATTTATGAAAAGAATGAAACACGCAAACAATCAAAGTAGAAAGGTGACATTTCAAGTGTATGACTGGCCTCAAATCAAAGCTCTCCTGCTTGCTAACGGAGTGACCCTAAATGTTATGCTATTTTTATAATACATTAATGTTTTATGCTCTTATTTTATGAAACAGATTTATACAAAGGAATTATCACTCAATCTTTTATGACGGATTAAGAGCTTTCACACAGAAACTGAAGCTAGAACCTGGATAAAAGTATTAGAAAATAGATTCTGGTGTCCCTGTGTTAGTACTTCTGAGACAATTTCCCCTGTTCACATGGTATTCAGATCGTATATCCTAGGCATCCTGTCCCTGTGCTTATTTCTAAAAAAGGCATTTTACTATAACATTGTCTATTTTAATCACTTGCAATTAAAATTGTTCATCCTCTTTTCAAGAGAATGCTGCAAAATTAAAAAATCTGTTACCAAGAGTCCCTCTCCACGCTGTCATTGCAGAGCCTACCTTCATTCAGCCTTTGAACTGTGTTTTACCCACATTCCTGTGGTCTCCATAATTACAGTGTGCAGAAGGTTATTTGGCAATTTCATAAGGAGAGGCATTCTGCCAGATTTACTCTCAGTGTTCTAAACTATCACTTTGGAGCTTGGGACACTTTTCAAACACTTCATAATCCCTGGGTGACTTTTAGTCTTACCTACTGGGTTTCTAATGTCCTTCTATATTCTCTTTCTTTCCCTTTCAACTTGAAACATCTTTTGCACAGTCTCTTTAGCTTCCAAGTTGTTCCCAGTGGGTTCCCAAACAGCTTGAATCCCTTCTTTGATATGCCTTATTTAAAAACTTGGAAAGTATTTAGAACTGGCTTTGGGTCACATTTTGCCAATAAATCTCTCAGAAGCCATTCATGTTGTATCTATAAAGTCTTCAAAATTTCTAGTGTAGAACAAATGCTGTATTAGCAATATCCCCAGCAAGCTTTATTTGTTGTTGTTGTTGTTTTCTATCAAAGATAAAGTATGTGGGACAATTAAGGAGATGATTTTATTTAGACTATCAAAATAGCAAGATCATTATGATATTCATTAAAGGAGTGTATCTCATTGAATGGTGAGTAGGACTGAGATCTTTACAGATAGAAGTAAAAGTTATTGGTGAATCTTTAGAGGAAGAATAGAGAGGGTTTTAATCTCAGAATATGTGCACAGATATAGGTCATTTACAATGAACCATTTATAGAACATAAAAGAATTGGTGAGGTGGATTTCTTAAGCATCTTTTCTTCCCCGAGTACAGGACTCAAATAAAGTTCAACATTATCAGTAACTCGCACTTTGTTCAAGATAAATGAATATCCTTCATTGAGGAATGACCCAGAATTGATCAGAAACATCGTGGGTGGGGGTGAAACAATTCTCAGAGATAGTTTTTCAGGGATTGTTGTTGACACTGCTCCTGCAAAGCCAGTTGAACTATAAATTTTAGATGGCAGTTTTAGTTGCTTGAAGATCCAGGGATATAAAGAGGAGGTTGCTAAGCAACCTAGAGTCTGGGTAGGGATTTGGACTGTCAGGTTGTAGTCCTGGGTGATACTGTCAGGTGGGAAGAAGAAGAATTGGAAAAGTTAGTTCAGATGGTGATGCACAAATATGGATGAGAAATGTAGAATTGAAAATTTGGTAATGGTTGATAATTTTGTGGTATAACAGGGTGTCGTGCAATTTATAGATACCAAATAATGCTGGTATTGCTGAAGAGTTGATGAAATCAATTAAACTTCTACTGCACAAGAAAGAGTTAGCACATCTACCAGTAACCTTAGGTTCCTTATGTTGTGACAAATACTTGAAGGAAATCGGCTCGTGGAGAGAAAGCCTTATTTGGTTCAGGGTTTTGGAGGTTTCGGCCCATGGTTCCCCAGCCTCATTGCTTTTGGGCCTTGGGCAAGGTGGACCTCATGGTGGGAGCATATGACAAAGGGAGCTTCTGGCCTCACGGAAGCTGAGAAGCAAAGGAAGAGCAGGAAAAGTTGGGCCCCGACATCTCTTTCAAGGGCACACTCAAATGCTCTGACCTCCATGAGGACCCACCTTTTAAAGGTTGCAGCAGCTTCAAAAGTGCCATAGAGAGGGGAGCCAGCCTTTCCTACATGGGATTTTGGAAGATCATTCCACCAGACAGGCCCTATGACTTATTTAAAAAATGGAAAAATAGTTTACATTGAGCACAGAGAACTGGACCACCTGGAAGGGTATGTGAGAGACAATACATAGGTTTCCATGGAAACAAAAAGGTTTTCTTACTGTAGCTCATAAACCACAAAGTATTTATAGGCTTTTAGTAAAATTTAGGTTCATTTATCTTTACTTTAAAATATATTTTTAAATCTGGTATAAATACAGAAAACTAGTCCTTACTATTATGTTAAAGTTCTTTCATGAACAACTATTTAAAGTACATGAAGGAAGCATATATATATATATATATATATATATATATATATATATATATATGCTTCATATGCTTCCTTCATGTGTGTATATATATTTATATATATATGCTTCCTTCATGTATATATATATATATATATATATATATATATATGTTCATCTGAAGAAGATGAGAAATCATTACATACTGCCTTACTCTAGAGAATTTTAAAGGTCCAGAATGAGCCCAAACTAAGAGATACTTCAGAACTACACATCCCTTATATTATTCTATGATTTTTGTCCTGTAATACTAAAACATCTTTAAATTTATACACACATATAATGAGATCTAGAAATAAAAGTTATTTATTTATTATTTATTTATTATTATGTGGAAAGAATATTTAAAAGTTTAAAAATTCTCAAGACAACAGTCTTCCAGAATGATATGAAAACTGTTATTTTGTGAAGTCACAAGTCTGCTGTCAACCTGCTTCTTTGATCTGATTGCTACCCAATAGTAGCTGAAATTAAATGACAGTGTGACCACATTGTTTAGTGTATAGATGGACGAATGTGTTGGCATCAAAATGAGGACAGTGGATAAAAGCACGAGTGTTACTTGGAAGTCTGTAGAGATACGGTGTCAGGCAACACCCCACATCCACTGTGGGAGTCTATAACCTAACACCTTATGGAAGCTTTTGATAGATGAAGAATTATCTAGAGAACTTAGGACATGAGTGAGTCTATGACTCAGGGAGGAGGTTTTCAGAAATTTATACAATCAGTCTAAAACAGTTGGTTATTGCCTGTTCTGTGTACATAGTATCTAAGTCCCTTGCTGTCAGGGTGTTTGTGAGTTTTGCCACTATCATTCATTGATAGACTTAGTCACTAATTAGCGGGTGAGGAAAGAACCAGAAGACAATAGGTAAAGCAGCTCTCTTATGTTTAAATCACTGAGTCTTTTTATTTAAGTGAAAATGTTTTGGGTAACTCCGTGATCACTGCATCTTTCATTGCCATTGCTTATGAACACATTTTTTTGGTTATTGCAACAACTCTAGGTATCCAGCCAAGTATAAAAAAGAATGATAAATATACAAATGCCACATTTTCCCTTATAGGATGTACTGAATGTTGATGGTTGCTGATAACACTGGATGTTGACTTTTAAGAGCTGGTGTTGTGGTTGAATGGATAGATACATGGATGTATGACACCAAGAGCCTTTTATCATTATGATAGACCCTCATGTCTCAGGAATGCAGTATTTCCAAAATGTGAGGAGTGAGTAGCACTTATTCATGCATTCATTTCATAATTATTGTTTTTCTTTTTTATTAGTATACTTTTATCTCCATCTTACAAATGAAACAGAATGCTCGGTGCTATATGGTGTAAAAGGAAAGGCAATGCTTTGTTTTTGATAAATTGATCATGTATGTGGAGAAATAAGCGGTAAATAAGAGAAGAACACGAGTTCAGATAGATATATTATTAAGAACTAGGGAGAAAATAATCCATGATAACATAGTAGGGCTTGATTAAGGGACCAGCAACAAAAGTCTCTCTGACATTTAAGCTGAATTGTGATAGATAAAGTCCCACAAAGACTTTTGGGCAGAGTATTTCAGATGTCAGGAACAGAAATAGGAAGGCATTGAGGTGGGAACAAAGTGGGCATGTGCCAGAGACATGAAGAAGGTCACCTCCTCATTTCCAGAGCTGTTTCTATTCTATGTAAGTAAGGCAGGGAAGTGGAAGCTGGACTGAGGGGAGGAGAGGGGCCTAGGAAGAAAAGAGGAATCAAATATATCATGTACAGTTACAAATTCCCTATGGTGAGGGAATCATTATGCATATCTAGATGGGACCAATAAACTTAATAAAAAACAAAGAAAGGAAGGTCACTGTTATTGGGTAGAGTGAAGGTGAGAAAATGCTACTAGCACAATGGCAAGGGGCCGGTATCATGTCATGGGCTATGCTGCTGGAGGAGGGGATGTGGCTTATCTTAAGTGTGAGGGAATCATTTAGAAGGAAGAAAGAGATGTAATTCAAAGAAACCATATACAATAGCTACCGTTAACCCTTCTCAGCAAACAGCTCTAAGCTTTGTGGCCTGAAAAGGAAGGATTTGGGGGTTCCTGAGATAGTGCCTGTGAGGTAGTGAGTACTTGAAGACTGCGTACTTAAAAAAAAAAATCTATTTTTGTAACAGACACTAACCACAAACCACAGGAATCTTGCCAAGGCAGTCTACTCTCCTAAGAACACATTCCTTTTGTGATCATTCTGCATAAACAGCTTACTTCTTATAAATTTATTACAGACTAAGATAACTAGGGTGTGCTGAGAAAGTGCAAGATGTGCAGGGTTCTCACTAAATGAAGACAGACAACTCAGACTCAGGTAGAAGTTGGTTTCCAGGGTTGGAATGCTTTCCTTCTCTTAGTTTTTCTGACTATTCAGGTCTGTCTCACTCAAATTATACAGGGCCATCTCCCTTATCAGGGAAGATGGGAACTATAAAATCCTTTCAGAGCAACATGGAGATTAATGATTGTTTGAAAAACTGGGGACTTTACCCTAATCAACTCAATATATCAAAAATGTAAGCACAGCCATATTGAGCTACTATTTTTAAATCGAAGTTAAGTAAACATGGTTAATGGTTTCTTACAAGTTGTTATCTACTGAAGACTCATTCACATGACCAGGTGACATCACTGTGCTCTTAACCCAGCAGATGTCCTTATTACAAATAATGAGAAGAATTCATCACCATTATCTATTTAGCTGTGATAGGTTAAGGACAACATTTTTGTCACATAGTAGAGATTCAGAAATAAAGCCAATGAAAAAAAATTTTTTTGATGGTTTGTATTTTGATGCTGGGAATAAAAACCAAGATCTTCTGGGTAAGCTCCCTATCACTGCATTACATTCCCAGCCAGAAAGTTAAGTCTTAGGATTTCATCTATAAAACCCTTTTTGAGGTTAAGAATTTTAGGGAGTGGGAGCACATTCTCAGTGAATAATGAAAGTCAGTTTACAAGCAGAAATCACTTTCAGGTAAGCATTTTGGCTACATTTCCTAACAGAAATCTAAGTTCTACTGAGCTCTAGTAGGTTCTTGGCATTTATTTTCTAATCAACTAGATATCTCCACAGCAGTTCTGGATTTTGGAATTTTATATGCATTTCATTAAAGGAAGCTCCCAAAGTTGTACAATTTAAGCCCAGGATCAAGGGATTCCCCCTGCATATGAAATTTTAGCATCTGTTTTTTAAATCAAAAACCAAAATGAGTCATGCAAGCATTACTGTCTCTTTTAAAATTTTATAAGGAACAAAATAATCAACTAGGTTTTGGTTTAACTGTGCCCAAGCCAAGTTGATTCCAATGAAAATTCATCTACTTGAGGGATAAATCTCAACAAACATCCAGAGTTTCTTTCAGAAGCAACATTCTGGCTTCTAAAGCATGTGTAAGGAGCGTTCTGAGGATTTAAATTCCTTGTGATTCTGAAGGATATTTCTACAGTCCTGTGGGAAAGTATCAATTGCTACAGTCCAGAAATTAACTTTCTCATAATGGCATTAGGAAAATAGAAAATATTACCTATATGCTATTCTTTTTTAGAACTAGTTCCATTTATTAAAGAGGTAATTTCTTTTGATGTGCAAACACATTTTAATAGGATGAAATCCAAGTCATTGATTCTTTGTAATATCTCCCCTATGATTGGGGTTCTGTTCATGAAATCTTTGTCTATACCAATGTCTTCCAGTGTTTTGCTTATCCTCTCTTCCATCGGATTAGTGTTTCTGTTTGAGTATTTATAGCTTTGATCTATTTCAATTTTAGTTTTGTGTATAACGAGAGATATAGTTTTAGTCTTTGTCAGTTTCTGGCCAAAGTGTACTTTACCTATGAAGGTTAGCAGGGCCTGGTAGACAGAGAGGCCAACATCAAAAATTCTTCAGTCTCTTAACTTTTGACATGTAGAGTTTATTTTGGGCCAGCAAGACAGCTCAGTGGACTAACGTGCCGACTTAGGCAAGTTTAGGCAAGTGGAGGGACAGCAGTTCAATCCCCACGACTGTGCTTGCCCCATTCCAGGGCAGGCTGAGACAGCCACAGAATCTAGGCACAGTGGCATATCTCTGTAATCCCAATGTCAAGAAGGCTGAAAACAAGAGGATTACTGTGAGCAAGAGGATTGCTGTGTAGTAAGACCCTGTAACAACCAAATACATTGAGAGTTTATTTTGATATGGTTAAACATTAGTTTTAGAGATTGGGAAATTGAGCATATTATATTTATTGATATTTTAGACATTCGGTTTTGTATTTCTTGGCTTCTTCATGCTACATTAGATTCATGTTGAAGGATGATAAATTGAATGTATTTCGTTTTCCCTTCCCTGCTCTACTCCACAGAATTTGATGTAATAATATGATGTCTTGTGTGCTTGCTTTCAGTTCATTGCATCTTCTTATATGAATATTCATTGTCAGTGTTAACTGAAGTCTTGGTATTTGTCATCAACAAGGATTCCTTCTTCCTTATCCTCCTGTTTTAATTGTAACATTTCTATATCTCCAGGCATATGCTTAACATTGTTTTAATATCATATTGAAATATATTCTATGCATACTACCAAGTGCTTATTTTTGAATTTGCTTGTTATGTCTCCATTTATCTTGCCATAATTTTCTCAGAAAGGACTCTGTGAATTCATTGCATATTGAACTCACCTATAAAGCTTGGATTTAAAGAGCAGTGTGGATGCACATAATATTCTGCCCTTGCTTATCTTATAGGTGCTGCTCTGTTGTCGTCTTTTGATCATTCCTATGAAGACATTATTATGGTTTGGGTGTAGTTGTCCCCCCAAAGCCTCATGCAGTCATTAAGTGCAGTTCTGCAGTTTGTAATTAATCCATGATCCAAGGCTGGGATTAAGAGTCTGAATACTACTAAGATCATGGGTCTAAGTATTCCAGGAATTATGGGTGTTAGTGCTACACCCGCTGGGAGTGGTAGCAATTTTATTGCTATTACTCCTCCCTTTTGCTATTGCTATTTCATTGCCTTCTGCCACCATGAATTGCTGCCCTCTGCCATGTGACATGCTGCCTTGGCGCCAGCTGAGTGTGGATTGAAATCCCCATTAACTGTGAGCTAAATAAACCTTTCCTTCCCTAATTTTGAGTGTCAGGTGTTTGTTCCAGCAATGAGAGAAGAGTAAACAAGACAGACACACTAACTAATGATAGAATTTCTTCCTTTTTTGACTTAATCATTTTGTCTATTTGGCAAACTTATGCTGAAATCTAATATCTTTATTGTGCTGTGTTGTGATTTTGAGTATTCTGACTCTATTATTCCTGGAATACACTGTGTCCATTTGTTATTTAAATCAGCTTGTCTTCTTTTTGAGAAAATTTTTTTTTAAAGGATGAAATTTTAGTTTACTCTCTTAAGGATTTACTTCAGTTATAGTGTTCATTGGAATATGTGTTTTGACCATCTTTGATAGCTATTTTTTCATAGTCATTCTATAAAATTCTTATATTTGCTTTTCTCATTTCTAGCTCTATGTTTCTATTATGTTTCCACTTACCTTGTTTTCCTTTGTGATTTTATTTTGCTTTATTTTTCCTCTTTTTTTTTTTTTTTACTTTCTATGTCACACTTTTTAAAAATTCTTATTTATTTATTTTTTTGGAGCAGGGTCTCACTATGCAGCTCAGACTCACAGTGATCCTCCTGTCTCAGTCACCCCAGCGCTGGGATACAGGCGTGCCCCAGCACACCCTGTTTTGGTGGCTAGCACAGGGTGCTGCGGGTGGGACCAGCCTGGCATGTAGTACAGACTATCAAACCCCGGACCTTGCACTTGCCAGACAGCACTTGGGCTGCTGGGCTCTTTCCCCAGCCCAACACATTTTATTACTTTTTTTATGCCTTAACCTTTTCCTAAATTCTTTCACCTTTGTTCTTCCTTCATATATACAGTTGCTTCTTTAGTTTTCTTTTCTTTCTTTCTTTCTTTCTTTTTTTTTTTTTTTTTTTTTTTTTTTTTTTTTTTTTTTTTTTTTTTTTTTTTTT
>PVKA01024464.1:0-11686 GCA_004027165.1 Ctenomys sociabilis | reverse complement strand
CCCGTGTCATCAGTGACGCTAACTTCCTCTTCCCCTGCTATAAAAGCCATGTCACTTCCTTCAATAAATAAGATTTGATCAGAATCCTGACTTGTCTCCATTTCTAGTGTCTCTGTCCTTTGGCCCCTCCTTCATTCCCCGCTCCTCTCCCAGGTGACCCTCGTTGACTGACCCGCTGGATGGGACAAGTGGTGCCCAATGTGTGGGCTCCTGGTATGGAGGATTCAGTGATGGAACCATCCGAGTGAGCGCGCAAGAGTGAAAGTGAAAGAGGCCAGCGCCACAGTTGCCTGCTGCGACGTCTGAACCTCAGTAAGTGGACAGAACTCTTGTTTCCCTTTCCCTCAGACAATGGGACAGGTATTAAGTGAACATGAGATTTTTGTCAACAATTTAAGCAAAGCATTAAAGGCGTGAGGAGTAAAGGTTGAAGCAAACCAATTATGTGAATATTTTCAGTTTATACATAAAGTGTGCCCCAGTTCCCCTTGGAGGGAACGATCAACTCTAAAAGATGGCTGCTGGTGGGAGCCACCCTACAAGATCACTATAGGGTCTTCGGACCGGAAAAGGTCCCTGTAACTGCCTTTTCCTATTGGAATCCAGCAAATGCACTGGGATCCCCTGGTTAAACAGGTTGTTTCAGAGGGGGAACAAGTCCTTCAATTATCAGCAAAAAACATGCCAGTTCCCTCCCAGGCAGATTCTGACTCTCTCTCCTCTGAGGAGTCCACTACTCTTGCTCCTCCTGGCAAAGAGGCTGTGACTTCCCAGCCACTCACTGCCCCCGAGGTTCCCAGCGTGTACCCTGATTTGTCCGCCCTTCAGAATCTGACATTTAATAATGGCTGCTCTGAGGAGGAAGCTGTAGATTGGAAAGCCCTGGGAAATGAGGCCGCTAAATACCACCCGCTATCACCACAGATTCCATCCTCTCTGAACTTTAAGGAAAAAGGGGCATCTTATAACATGATTAAGGGGTTAGAAAATAAAGTTAGAGACCTCTGGAAACATTCAATTAGAGAAACAGTGTTTTGACCTTGCCCAAGAGCTTGCAGTAACTCGCAGTAAGAGGGCTGACCACGAGGTATCCGCCATTTTACTTCCCCATTCTTCTGGGCCAAATCCTAGGAACAAAATGGCTGCCAACTGGGCGTTTCCTGTAACCAAAACACAAAGGGCGGGAAACAAAGGGGAACAGCTTCAGACTATCAGAACGCACACACCTTTTGATCTAAAACTGCTAAAAGAGTCAAAGACCACTGTCACGCGGTATGGCACGATGGCCTTTTATATACTCACTATACTGGATTCCATGACTCAAGGATGGCTCACCCCTAAGGATTGGCATACGTTAGCCAAGGCCGCCTTGTCCGGTGGAGATTATTTGCTTTGGAAGTCTGAATATCAAGATAATTGTGAGTCCACTGCTAAAAAGAATGCTGAGACCAACAATGGCTGGACCTATGAGATGCTGGCAGGCACAGGAAATTTCTCCACAACAGAGGCACAATCTAGATATGATCCTGGGCTATTTTCTCAAATCCAGTTGGCAGCAACTAGGGTATGGAAGAGATTGCTCTCCTCCTTCACTACAATAAGACAGGGTCTGGAAGAACCCTTTGCAGATTTTGTTCATCGGCTGCTTCAAGCTGCTGAGGTTGTTTGGTAATGTGAAACAAAACTCTGACCTTGTCAATTAGCTTTTGAAAATGTAAATGCGGCCTGCCAAGCTGCCATTTGCTCCCCCCCACCCTGCCAGGTAAGGGTCTAACCCTGAGACATACATATGCCTCTGGGCCGAGATGGGACCAGCTTACCAACAGGGTCTTGCTATGGCTGCTGCCCTACAAGGATACACAGTTAAACAATTTTTCTCACAACAAAATAAAAATAAATGTCTTAACTGTGGAGAATTTTGTCACTTTTCTAAAAATTGCAAAAAGGGTTCTCTTAAATTGCAAACAGTTGGTTTCAAGTGACTGGGTGCTGTCAGGGGAAAGGGCACAAACTGAGATGGGGGGCCCATGCTCACATCCTAGGCTGGTCCAGATGGACATCTGCAAGATAGGTTCAGCTGCAGAGGCCACAGCTACAGAGTCCTCGCCCCTTTAAAGCTTCAGGTAATGTGGGCTGAAGAAAACCTTTTCTTTTTAGAAGATAAATGTCTTTATTCTATATTATTTAGGACAAGATATTTCCATTCATAAGCCTCAGTTTCCTAAATGTAAATTAGAGATATTATCTTCCTCTTGTGATAATTGCAGGAAATAATTAAATATTATATTATAGAATACATGATAAGACTTTCTGTTATGATTATTTTGTCATTCATAGTTTTATAGTCGAGAAACCGCACACTGATAGATTAAGGTCACGTGTTTAATAAGATACACAGTAAATAATTAAATCAAGTCTAATTCCAGAATCCTCTTATGTACTGCCTCCTTAAACAAACTTGAGTTTTTACTATGAATATAGAGTACTTTTTCATAATATAAGCTAGAATTTTAAGCCCTGATTTCAAAAATATCATAGAGCATTCCAGAGGGCTTCACTGCATCTCTAATATCTAGCAAGGAAGAGAGTACTCAGGTCCAGTACTTCATTGCTTACATGGAGATGTCTCAGAGAAATAAAAGCATGGCACAATATGAATGCATATATGCCTATCACTGTGATATCAACTGCTCCTAGTGTGTTATTTTAGCACTGAACAATTGAGAATGAGAAAATACCCTTTGTTTATTCTTTATCCATTGTACCTCTACACCCATGAAAGGAGACCACAGACAATTGAGTAGATTTTTTTTTTTTTTTTTCAGTACTGGGTATTGAACTCAGGATGTGAATGGATCTTTTTTTTTTTTTTTTAAGATACCTTGACAAGATGGATTTGATAAATTAATACATTGCAAACTGTTTTCATAATGTTTTGGTATCGTAGAAAGTGCATACGTGATATTATACTTACAGATATTATTATACTGTATGTCTCTTATCAGTAAATTAAGAGAGTGTAGCTGTTTGCATATCTCATTTTTTATACCTAAATTACATCAAAGATTCAATAATTAATACTTTCTACCTTATTATTTTCCTAGTGGTTGTCTATAGTACTAGAATCCGACATAATATCCTGTCCAACCACCATTAGTGCAAATCATGCCTCTCATAGAATCATGTAGAAGCACAGCGTTATCTATCCCAATTGTACTGTCCATACACACACACCATGATTCTTCCTTTCTATACCCCTTCCTTTGTCTACACCTGTCAAAGATGGGCACTCCATTGTCATTCAACTGACTTAAGTGCTTGAACTCGACAACACAATCCAGCATTCCACAACAATAGTGAGTTATCTGAAGAAGTTGTCGACCATAGCCATTTATAGCTCAACTTATTATTATGGCCCCGCGGTGTATACTTCATTTTTATACTTTTCTGCTGGATAGTTAAGACCTAGATAGACCAAGACTTATATACCAGCACATGTACTTTATGTTTCTTATGAGGTCAGTGAAGTCCCCTCAGGGTTTATCTTGTAGTCCTGTACCTTATTCTGTACATCCTAGGTAAAGAAGAAGTTAAATTATCACTATTTGCAGATGACATGATACTTTACTTGGAAGGCCCCAAAAATTCCACCAAGAAACTATTGAACTGATATGGAAATTCAGTAGTATTTCTTGAGTACAAAATTGATACTCAAAAGTCAATAGCATTCCTCTACACAGATAACAAGCACACTGAAAAGGAAACAATGAAACAATACCTTTTACAATGGCACCCCAGAAAATGAAATACCTTGAGATTCACTTAACCAAGGAAGTCAAAGATCTTTTCACGGAAAATTACAACACTCTACAAAAAGAGATTATAGAGGATTTCAGAAAATGGAAAGATATTCCATGCTCCTGGATAGGAAGAACCAACATCGTGAAGATGGCCATACTCCCAAAATTGCTGTCAGATTTAATGAAATCCCTATTAAACTGCCACCAACATACCTCCCAGACATAGAGAAATCATTCCTAAAATTTATTTGGAACCACAAATGACCTAGAATAGCAAAGGCTATCTTGGCCAATTAAGACGAGGCAGGAGGCATCACAATCCCTGACTTGAAATTATACTACAAAGCCACTGTGATAAAATCAACATGGTAATGGCAACAAAATAGACCTGAGAATCAGTGGAATAGATTAGAAGATGCAGAGGCATCTACAATCACACTCAGCGATCTGATCTTCCACAAAGGGGCTAAACAAGTTCACTGGAAGAAAGATAGCCTCTTTAACAAATGGTGCTGGAAAACCTGGCTTTCTACATGCTGAAAACTAAAACTTGACCCAGCTCTATCACCATGCACTAAGTGAAAGTCAAAATGGATTAAAGATCTAAACATTAAAACAGAAACACTCAATCTCCTGCAAGAGAAAGTAGGAGCAACTCTCGAAGACATAGGGGTAGGTAAAGAGTTCATGAACAAACATGGGAAGCACTTGAAAGAATCAACAACTGGGATCAACTCTTCTTAAGGAGCTTCTTCATGTCAAAAGAAATTGTCAACAGAGTGAAAATACAACCCACAAATTTTGAAAAAACCCTAAGTTATAAGCAATCAGACAGAGGTCTGCTATCTAGAATATATAAAGAACTAAGATATAACAGGGTCCTCAAATTTAAAGACCCAATTCAGAAATGGGCATCTGAGATGAATACACACTTCTCAGAGGATGAAATTAAAGCGAATAAATATATGAAAAAATGCTCCACATCGCTAGCCATTCGTGAAATGCAAATAAAAACAACACTGACATACCATCTCACTGCAGAAAGAATGGCTATCATACGGAAATCAACCAACAACAAATGTTGGAGAGGTTGTGGGGAAAAGGGAACACTTCTCCACTGCTGGTGGGAATGTAGACTGATACAACCATTGTGGGGGTCAGTGTGGAGATTCCTCAAAAGAGTAGGACTAGAAATCCCATTCAAGCCGGCTATCCCCCTACTGGGAATTTTCCCAAAGGAACTGAAAACATTGTATCATAGTGATATATGTGTACTTATGTTTGTAGCAGTGCAATGTGTGATAGCAAAATCTTGGAAACAACCAAGATGTCCATCACATGAGGAATGGTTGAAAACGATGTGGTATTTCTATATAATGGAGTATTACTCAGCTATTAAGAATGATAAGTTTGAAGCATTTATACTGAAGTGGATGCCACTTGAACATATACTCATAAGTGAAATAAACCAGACACACGTGTAAATATCGTATCCCTAGTATAACAAGTGAAAAGCAGAAATACAAATGGAAACGTACAACAACAACTAAAAACATTTGAATCAGATAAGGCAAAGTGAATGGCATATGCTGCAGGATACTAATCAGCTTTTCTTCTGGATGGTTAACAACCTAAATTCACAGATCAAAATTGGAGAAAGAGAAGAGCCACAAGGCCAGCCAACATTTTGGTCCTAGCCTTTCAAGGTCAGCGAAGACTCAGGACATAAGAGAACCTGTACTGCAACATTATAAAACTCAGTTGAGCTCCAAATTTTCTGAACCAGGAGATTATGGAGCCACAGAGAAAAGAGATCGAAGTTCTATAGTGTGCCTGGGGTGAGTCACATGGAGAGAAAACTTTCTCTCAGGCTCTCACAGAGAGCAAACTGGTCAAGCATTGGCCATGACTCACCCACATGGATGACAAGAAAACCTTTACTAAGACCACTAAGCCGATCCTAATGGCTGGACCAGCACACTTTCCAGTAAAATCAACCAAAGATAGCCCCAATGCTAAAGTTCTCCAGGTTTTGTTTGGTGTAATCAGTGCTGTTTATACAGGAAAATCAAAGTTATAATTCTATCCACCCAAATCATTGTTTAAACCACACCAGATTCTTATGTTGCACAATTGGTCATCTTTGCTGAAAGTTTTGAAATTGTTAAAACTAAATAGTTGGCTAGAAAATAAAAATTGCTTAAAGAAAAGCATTTTAATGGCTTTTCAAATGCAAATGTGGGTGGCCTCTAGGTGAGACCATTGCTCTAAGGTATTTTAAAAGATTACTTAAATTCTTTTCATTCCTAGTTAAGTTTGATTGCTTCTTTTACTGTCTTAAATTAAAAATATTAAAAATAAGGCTTCGATATTTTACAAACAAATGTAGAACTTTAAAATAATGTGTAAAAGCCATGGGGTTTAAACAGTTACTTGATTTTGGTGCACCATTTAAATAATAAAAGGCCACTATATGATCAAAATTCTGTTAAAGCAAAGGGGAGTCAATCCTGCCAATTTCACTTGTCAGTATCTAGTATTAAATTTTTATACTTTTACAGGAGTAGAATGACAAAGCAGGTAAGAAGAAAAAGGCTAAGAAGGGTCCTTTGGAGAGATCTCCATACCATACAATGGAAAGGATTCAGTCCACAACTAACCTGGGGCAAAGGGTGTGCTTGCGTTTTTCCAGAGAATGTTAACCGACCTGTTTGGGTACCAGAGTGTACTGTCAGGCTGTGCCATGGAGCCAGATCTAAAGAAGTTAACAGCGGCCAGGCTAGATCCAGCCCGGGGCCTCTTCAAGGAACTGACCAAATGGAAATATGAGGTCTAAATAGGTGACAAAATATGTAAAAATAATTAAGTTAAATTTTTTTCAGTATTATCAAAAAATACAAAATATACACATCAATTATAGATGAAAGATTTCATTCCTTTCAAGCTTTTCTAGTAAGAGATCTCTAATAATTGATGAATGACAAAATCTGACTAGTCTACTTATAAAATTTCTAAAGCTTGTAATACAGTTGCTATAATTTAATTTGGCCAAATATCTGAGTGCACTCTTGATTTTTTTAAGGGGTTTATGTGTCTGTGTGTTTATGTGTCTGTGTTTTTCAATGAACAGCTGTTCCCTTTTTTCTTTATTTTGATTATTTGTTCCAAATATAATTTGAGATATAGACTTGAAAGCATGCTTTTTCCTAAATTAACAGCCTTAAAGTGATATTAAAATGATTTATATACATCATAAGATTTAAGCTAATTAAACAAAAATTCCTTAGAGTAGAAAAACAATTATTAAGAGGAGTCCAATTGATGAATAAGAGGTGTGGCCAACTTTTTTATTCATTAATGATGAGCTCCCAATAATGTCAATAGTCTCTTAAGAAACAACTTTGAATAGGTAGAGACAATTGGTTAAAAGTGTTATACAAAGCAAAACAAAATATTGAAGTATATCAAAATGTCATCAAGATTGTCTTACCACAATATTCTATATGGTTTTGATTTCTAAATGTCTATAAAAATGTGTAATTTGTCTGTTATTCTATAGAGACATATCAATGGGTAATTATAAAATGAGCTGATAAAAGGTTAAAAAATGCTTATAAAACAAAAAAAGAGGAATGGTACCCCACAAGGGGGTCACCTAGAAATATCTTATCTCTTTCCTTATTCATCTTCAATTTTTAAAATTTGGATGCCAATGGACAATCAGCCTTTAATGCCTCTAGCCCTGAATTGGCTAAAGATTGTTGGCTGTGCATGACCTTAGGCTCCCCCATGCCCCTTGCTATTCCCTCAAATTCTACCCCACATAGCATTGTAGATCTCAAAAACCAGAATTATAGTGCTGGCCTCCCCTTTAGCGTTCAGCCTGTGGCTTTCAAAAACTCCTTCCATATATAGGGAGCATCCACAATGATAGTTACTCTGTTGATGTTAGATTTGTCACTTTTACCAACTGTAGTCAGATGTCCAATCACAGCGACTCTATTTGCCCCAAGAAGGGGCACGTGTTTATTTGTGGGGGAAGTTTAGCCTTCACGCTTTTACCTGCCAACTGGACAGGGCTATGCGTCATGGCTACCCTATTACCTGACATAGATGTCATTCCTGGAGATGAACCAATGCCAATTCCTAGCTTTGAATATGTGCTAGACCGCTCCAAGCAGGCAGTACAATTAATCCCACTTCTGGTGGGTATGGGCATCACTGGAGCTTTAGGTATGGGAGGGACAGGATTAGGGGTAGCAGTGCACTCCTATACCAAAGTATCCAATCAGCTGATTAACGATGTTCAGTCTTTATCTCTTTCCATCCAGGATGTACAAGACCAAGTTGATTCATTGGCAGAGGGCTCAGCTTTGATGAAACCTATTCAGGTCCATTACCATAGGCTTGAGATGGCTGACAGGAAGTGCTCTATTGGAGTCCACCCGGCTTATGATGATCTGGGTCTGGAAACCTCCTAGTTCTCCCGCCCTTGGTGAGATGGACAGGCTAGCCAGAGACGGGTAATGAAAGGCATATACGAGACACCGACTGCCACCTAAGACAGGAGCTGGGCCATTTGCTGCCCTGCCTTCCCATAACGGGTAAGGTTTAAGTCGAATCCCTGTAGAAGATGCCTCAACCTAAGACAGGCACTGCCCCCATCAAGGGAATCAGCTATCTACAGAAGCCATATTATATAAAAGTAAAAAGGGACCTGTGGGGGGCACGATAGCTCCAGAGCCTCCATTTTCTTATGGAAATAGGTTTCTCTTCCTGCAAAGCTGCCACGTCATGACTTCCTGCTGCATACTCCCCCAGCGGATCACATGAGTGCCTCTAGCCTGTAAGATTGCCTTAGTATGCCCGCGTCATCAGTGATGCTGACTTCCTCTCCCCCTGCTATAAAAGCCGTGTAGCTTCCTTGAATAAACGAGACTTGATCAGAATCCTGTCTTGTCTCCGTTTCTCGTGTCTCCTGTCCTTTGTTCCCTCCTCCATTCCCCGCTCCTCTCCCAGTTGACCTTCGTTGACTGACCCGCTAGATGGGATATATATATATATATATATATATATGTGTGTTTCTCATGGGTATACCAGAAATGCCATTAGTTGATGATCAGTGGTGATATACTGGTCTAAATTAAAACTGAACCAGTTTCCATGTCTCCTCTGAGAAGCCATGGATAAATAACATCCTGTGCTTGACACGTAAAAGCCATTGAGGTGATTTTATTGAACTATACAACTGAGAGAAAAACCTTTCCATTTAAACATCCACTTCTGTTGATGGCCTGTTTGTAGAAAAAAATGAAGTAAAAATTAAAGCACATCAATGCTTATATCAAGTTACCTATGGTTGATAACATTATCTTGAAATCACTTGATAAATCATTGGCCTCATCCTTTTGCTCAGTGTAAAGTGTGTATGGCTTCACATTGTTCTCTTTTAACAATTCAAATAGGCCGTGTGTCTTCAGGAAACTCCTGTGACTATTTTCTAATTTGATGAATTGTTGAAACTCTGTAAATGCGGCAGTAATTTGTCTCTGCACTGCGGATTTGATTTAGTTTTATTCTTATTTCTCCCAGGCATTCTGAAATATTTATGATGAGGCACATTGGTAATCTAATGTGGGAATCTTGTGAGAAACAAAACAACTAATTACTAGTCAATTTACAACCACTGACACATTCTTGCAGGCTCTTTTTCTGCCCTCAAAAGAAGTAAAATAAGAGATGAAATAATATGAACTTAATGGCTTAAAACATCTTACATTGTTTCCTTTCTCAGACCTTGCACAGGTCAGCATCAATCATTAGCTCGATCATGTTAGTCTTTTTGAGCACTTGCACTGAGCATCTGCTCAGATTCCAAAGGAATTAATCAAGTGCCATTCACGATGACAGTCTTGCCCTTGAGCACCAGGTGCCCCATCCGCAGTGTTCCCACGCAGCATATTTTAGTTTCTCCCTCCACTAGGTAACCAGAAGGCAACCCATGGTAAGTGCTTAAACATCAAATAGCTTTTGGAGGTGGTACGTGTGCACAAAGTCGACAATTCATCTTTAGTGAATTTCAATTGATTTTGGTGTATGAGCCTTTTGCGTTTATTAAATTAACGTATTTTATTCTCACTAAAGGATTTCATTACGAATTAGAAGGTCCACTTCTTTTGGGGTTATTTATTGGGTAGTTTAGTTCCTAGTATACTGTGCTTTCTGATGAAGTTTTATGTTCCTAAAATAACTGAGGTAAGTGAATTTGAAAAACCAGTTACTTCTTTAAATTATACCTTATTATGTGCTCAGAAATTTTCTGAGAGTAACAGATGTGTGAAAACGTAAATTTTAATTCTGAAAATTTTTAATATGAGGATAGCTAATGCTGAGATTCTACTAAAAGGAAATACTACATCCTTCATAATATTTTTGTTATTCTAGTAGTATTAATATATAAAGATATAATTAGTGAATTATTGTTTTAAGGCTTAAAACATTAATAACACTTCAAATACTTGTATAGCTAAAAATAAATATTTTTGTTAGAAAAAATCTGAGAAATTACATATATAAGAATGTAATAAATATATAAATACATAATTAATATCAATAAATGAAAAGAATAATAATTCTTTTGCATGTGAAACTTTCTTACATATTGATTTTAATAATTGCATTCTCAGAAATGTAGGTATTAGTTTAATCCTAATAAAACATGTGCTTGATAATTTATATCTGGATTTTTGTGTTAATAAGACAGTACTTTCTAACAACTGCTTGGAACTGCAAAATTTGAGAAATAGACTTTAAAATTTTTAAAAATACTGATAATAATGTCATAGCTTAGTTTTGGAGCATAGTTGGCTATTGTTGTATCTGGCCCTTGTTCATAGGGGCTCTTACCTCATTTATGACTCCTCCTAATGATTTGCAAATGTAGTCTTCTGTGTCCTTAAGGTTAACACCTACTCTGAATGCTTTCATCTTTACCTCCAGTGAAGAGCTGGTCCTTACTAACCTACCTTACTCCTACCTACTTACTATCGTTTACTAACATGTATTATTTATAAAGTGCAATAAATATTACTAAAATTTGTGAGATATCTGAGTCAATATATTATGAAGCATGAAATACTATAGCATTAATTTTGCTTTAGGTATATGGTGAAATAACTGTATTTCTTGTAATCTTATTTGAGGACACTTTAATACTTTATTAGTCTTGTATGTTGGTGTTGATTTTTAATTGCAGCTATTGTTATAGTTGTTACTTCGTCAAATTATTCTTTGCAGCTAGATCTGGATGCAGTTAGCTGTAATTTCAGCTGCTAGGGTATATGGGTTTGGAATTCACACAACAGGATTGGACAATTGAGTGAGACCCTGTCATAGAAGAAAGAGGGCTGGGATGTAGCTCTGTGGTTATATTTGCATGGTGCGAGCAATACTCCCAATTCAATCTCCAATACACACCCAAAATTCTTTAATTTAAAATTTTTCTATCATCATCACCATCATCATCATCATCATCATCAATGTATTTGGTACAGGGCCTCACTATGCAGCTCGAACTTGTAACGATCTTCCTGTTTTCATCCTCCCCAGTGACTACAGGCGTGCACCACGAAACCCATTCTCACCAGCTGGTTCAGCACCCTCAGAGCAGCATATAGTGCCAGGGACTGAACCTAAACAGGCGCTTAGTGCACTGAGCTATCTCTCCGGACTTTCTTCTTTATTATTATTGATTCACTTCTATTTTATTGCAACTTCATTTATTTGCAATTTTCTGCATTTCTTTTCTTTCCTTTGGAAAAGTAGGAAGTAGGCTTTCTTGTTATCCTGATGAATGTGAAATTTCTTGCAGTATGAAAAAAAAAAAA
>PVKA01024463.1:0-34191 GCA_004027165.1 Ctenomys sociabilis | reverse complement strand
TATATATATATATATATATATATATATATATATATATATATATATATATATATATATATATTTTTTTTTTTGTCTTTTAGAGACAGGGTCTCACTATGCAGTTCAGGCTGGCCTTAAGCTCACTTTGTAGCTCAGGCTGGTCTCGAACTCACAACAATCCTCCTGCCTCAGCCTCCCCAGTGCTGGGATTATAGGCATGCACCACCACGCCCAGCTCTAAATAGTGATAATTTAACTTCTTCTTTACCTATTCTTATTCCTTTTATTTCTCCCTCTTTTCTAATGGCTGTTGCTAAGGATTCCAAGACTATATTGAATAGGCAGGGTGGTAGAGGACATCCTTGTCTTGCACCAGATCTGGGAGTAAAGTACTTCAGTTTTTTCCCCATTTAGGATTATATGAGCTTTTGGGTTGTCATAGATGGCTTTTATCAAGTTAAGATAGAGTCCATCTATTCCAATTTTCTGTAGGACTTTGAACAAGCATGAGTGTTGGACTTTGTCAAAAGCTTTCTCTGCATCAATTGAGATGGTCATGTGAATTTTAGATTTAAGTTTATTAATATAGTGCATTACATTTATAGATTTTCGAATACTGAACTATCCTTGCATCCCTGGGATGAATTCTACCTGGTCATGGTTTATGATCTTCTTGATGGTTTGCTGTATTTTATTTTCTAGGATTTTATTGAGGAATTTTGCAACTATGTTCATGGGGGAGATTGGCCTGTAGTTCCCCTTTTTGGTTGTGTCTTTCCCTGGTTTTGGAATCAGTATAATACTTGCCTCCAGAAATGATTTTGGAGGACTGCTTCCTTTTCAATTTCATTGAAGAGTTTGAGGAGTGTAGGGATTATGTCTTCTATCAATTTGTTGTGAAATTCAGATGTGAATCTATCAGGACCTGGTTTTTTCTTTGTCAGTAGGCTTTTTATTACATTTCATATTTCATTGGCTGCTATTGGCTTATTGAGAGTTGTTATATCTTCTTAGTTCAGTTATGGTAATCTGTACCTCTCAAGGAATCTGTCCATTTCTTCTGTGTCTTCTATTCTGTGAGCATAAAGATTCTTGCAGTAACTATTGATAATCTTCAGAATTTCCACTGGGTCTGCGGTGATTTCACACTTTTAATTCCTTATTCCATGTACTTAAATTTTTTCTTTCCTGTTTTTGATGAGGTTGGCTAGAGGCTTATTAACTTTATTTAGTTTTTCAAAGAACAAAGTTTTTGATTTTTGGATTCTTTGAACTGTTTTCTTCATCTCCATTCGATTAATTTCTGCTCTAATCTTTATGATTTCTTGGCGTATTTGCACTCTGAGTTTCATTTGCTCTTCTTTTTCTATATGTCAGAGGTGTAACATTAGGGTGTTTATTTGTTCCTGTTCTGTTTACCTGTTGTGTGAGTTCATAGCTATGATTTTCCCTCTAAGAACTGCTTTCATATTTTCCCATAAATTCTGGTAACTTGTGCTTAATTTTCATTGAATTGTAGATATAGTTGAATTTCTTGTTTAATTTCTTCTGTGACCCATTGATTGCTGAGTAGAGTGTTGTTTAGTTTCCATAAATTTAGCATTTTTTCCTGGTTTCTTTTGTAATTTAGTTCCAGTTTCATTGCACTGTGGTCAGATAATATGCATGGGATAATTTCTATTTTCTTGCATATACTTATGCTTGAGCTCTGGACAAGTCTGTGGTCTATTTTGGAAAATGACCCATGTGCAGCTGAAAAAAATGTGTATTCAGCTGTGGTTGGGTAGAACACTCTGTATATGTCCACCAGGTCCATTTGTTGCAAGGTCTGGTTCAGTTCTGCTACTTCCTTGCTAATTTTTTGTCTGGTTGATCTATCTTTTTGAGATAAGCGGGTGTTAAGGTCTCCTGTTAAGATTGTGGTCTTCACGTCCATCAAGATTTGTCTTACACAGCTGGGTGCTCCTGTGTTTAGTGCATAGATATTTATGAGCGTTACCAATTGCTCTTTAATTTTTCCCCTGACCAATATATAATGGCCTTCTTTGTGTCATTTGATCCTTCTTGGTTTGACGTTGAGACTGTCTGAGAACAGAATTGCTACTGCTGCTTTCTTTCTGAGGTGCTGGGTCATGTAGTATTGTTCTCCGTCGTTTGAATTTGAGCCTATGAATGTCCTTTTGAGTTAAGTGTGTTTCTTGTATACAGTATATTGTTGGATTTTGTTTCCTAATCCACTGTGTCAATATATTTCTCTTAACTGGTGAATTGCGTCTATTTACATTGATGTTATAATTGAAATGCAGTGACTTATGTTTGTCATGATATTTCCCTGCTGTTGTTCACTCCTTTGTATCTTGTGTTTAATTGTCTGTCCTGTTTAGTGGGTTCCTTCTGTTTTCATTTGTGAAGTTCTGGTCATTTTAGTCTCTCTCTAGAACATCTTTCAGCAGCCTATGTAGGGATGGCTTTGTCATCATGAAATTCTTTAAATATTCTTTGTTGCGGAAATATTTCACTTCTTTATCAAACTTGAAAGAGAGTTTTGCAGGGTATAGTAGTCTGGGCTGGAATTTGTTTTTGTACAGGAGTTGAGGAACTGTGCTCCATGCTGTCCTTGTCTTCATGGTTTGTGTAGAAAGGTCCACTGTAATTTTGATGGGTTTTCCTTTGAATGTGATCTGCTTCTTCTCTCTAGCAGCTTTCAGTATATTATTTTTTGTTGGATTTCTGGGATCTTGACTATTATACGTCTCAGTGTGTTTTTACTTGGCTTGAAGGTATTTGGTGTTCTGTATGCTTTGGTTACCTGAATGTTGAATTGTTTCCTCATATTTGGAAAGTTTTCTGAGATTACTTCTCCCCAAATTCTTTTTATGTCATTTGTATTGACTCCTTTATTCTCATTGATATGAATTAATTTCAAATTGTTCTTCCTGCTATCATCTTGCAGGTGATGGATTATTTTTATTGCATTCTTCTTGTTTTTAAGAGATCCTTTCTCACCTTTTCACTAGCTGTATCAGCATCTTCAAGATCTGAAACTCAGTCTTCATTTTCACTCAAACGGTTTTATAGAGTCGTGATTGATGTTTTAAGTTTTTCTATATCTCTTTGATTCTGTTTCATGTGTTCTATTTCTTTTCTGTATTGCTCATTTAAGGAATCTGTCATATTTCTTATCTCCTCTTCTTTTTTTTATCCATGTCTTTTTTAGAGGTAGTTATTAATTCTTTTTCTGCAGAGTTTCTTCTGAGTTGGGTTTCCTGTGTTTATTTCCAGACTTATTTTTGTATTTCAGATGCTATGATTTGAAGGAATTCTTTTTTTTCCAAGAATTCTTTTTTGATTTCAGAAGTTATTTCTTCTTTGTGTTCCTCATGACCTTTCTGCTGTTGTGTCTTTGCTTCAGTCGCTGTTAATTCATATGTTTCTGCTGGAATGCTGCTCTCTGCACTTGTTCTGTGTGAGCACTGGTTTTCCCCCAGATGTTTCTGGATTTGACTCTTTATTTCAGATGCTATATATTCAGGTATTTCTTTTTTTATTTCAGGAATTAATTCTCATCTGAGTTCCTCTATACCTTTCTGCTGTTGCTCCTTTGCTTCTGTATCTGTTAATTCATTAATTTCAGCTGAGCTGGTGTCCTCTGCACTTACTGGTGGATTCAAGGCCTGAGATTGCATTTTTCTCCTTGTCTTTGTCATTTTGTATAGCACTGACCTCTGACCTCTCTTTCAGAGTTTTGGTGCAGCTATAACCTTAGCTTGTTTTGAGATTTGAGTGCCTGTCTATTAAGTTATGCCTGGTGTGGGTCTAGCCATTGTGTTCAGTTCCTTTTTACTGCAGCTCCTGTGGTTCCCCTCTGTTGGTTCCTTGGTCAGGCGAACATGAACTGAACTGGAATGCAGAGCGAGTAGTGAAAATTCCCACTATCTTGGATGGCTTTGTGGCAAGGATCCAGAAAGTGGCCAGAGTCAGCCCTCATGTCTCAGGCAGGTCGCTCTTTAGGTGGGCAGGCCTGGGCTTTGATGTGTCTGCTGGTCTCCCAAAAGGATAGTGGATGTTCTTATTCACTGTGTTAGCTGTGCTGGGTCAGCCAAGCTGTGTTGGGTTCTGGGCCATGGGCCAGACCCAGAGAAGGCTGGGAAAGGTTCCCTCCAGTGCAGTGGTCTTGGATCCCTCACTCAAAGGCCGAGCTGCACTGGGTCTGGGGCCATGGTATGTAGTGTATTTTATCATGCCTCTTTGTATTTAGTTATTCATTCATTTACTTGCTTACTTATTTATTGATAGAGACAAGGTCTCGCTAAATCACTAAAGTATACCAGGCTGGGTTTTATCTCTGAACCCACTTTCTTAGGCTTCCAGATTGCTGCAAGTATAAGTATGCACCATCATGCCCAGCTCATTATTTTCATTTATCTGTACAGCTCAGGTTTTCTTTCTTTTGCCGGGGGGCTAAGGAGGCACTAGATTTGTATATCACTGGCCCAGAAGGAATGGAGATCAGCAGTCCAGTGGTGGTGAGAAAGATTTCCTGGGTCCGTTTCCACTTCTTTCAGAATCTTATGATAGATGAAACATCCAAAATACAAGTTGTATGACTTTCTCCACAAGTAGAATTCCCTCCCATGTGGAAGTTTCCCAAGACTAAGGCCACCACCTTCTTCCAGGCTCAGTACAACTTGACCTTAACTTCCTTGGAAAAGATAGTTGTGCGGAACAATATCTCTGCCAACCACCACTGATCATGATGGCAAGGTTATCTTTTATTTTATTGAGAAACAAATAGCAATGAGACAGTTTCAAAACTGATTAATAGGACAGTTTCAATAATTAATACAGTGTACATGTTTTCTTTTTAGTGGTTATCCATAGTACATGATGCAGACAGGATATCCTGTCCAAACACTATTAGTATAAATCTTTCTATTCATTGAATTAAGTGAAAATAGCTTTATATTTATGTTAACTACTCTGTCTATACAAATACAAAAAGGTCCTTCCTTTGTATCCCCTTTTTTGTTTATTCCTGTCAGAAATGGGTATTCCATTGACACCTAAATAGTATACATGTGTGAATTCAGCAAAACAATCCAACACAGCCTAGCAGTCCACAAAGGTAGTAGGTTATCCACAGAAGTTATTGAGCTTTTCACTGCTCAGCATATTAATATGGCTTTACTTTATAATCTCATTTTTTATAATCTTCTGCTGGATGGTTAAGACCAGGATAAAGCAAGACTTATATAACAAGAAATATAGCCTTGCATCTGGTAAGGTTAGTCAAGTACCCTCAGAATTTATCCTGTAACCCTGTACTGCACTTTGTAGATCCTTTGTCAGCGTCAGCCATATGGATGAGTCATGGTCATTTCTTGAACAATTTGCTCTCTGTGAAAGCCTGAGAGAGTATTTTCTCTCCAGGTGACTCTCCTTAGGCACACTTTATGTCATTGATCACATTGCTCTGTGGCCCCATAATCTCCTTGATCAGAAAATTTTAGACACAACTGAGTTATATGGTGCTACAGCATAGGTTCTCCTACGTTCTGAGTCTTCACTGACCTTGAAAGGCTAGTGTCAAAATGTTGGCTGTCTTTGCAGCCCTTTTATTTCTCTAATTTTTGGTTTGCAAACTTAAGTTGTTAACCCTTCAGAAGAGAAGCTTATTATTACCCTACAACATATGTAGTTGGGTTTAAATTCACTATTTCTCTGAATACGGAACATCTTAGGTATAACATGGAAAAAGTATCTTCTATCAAGTATTGATATGTTAAAAATTAATTCCCTACTGAATATGGAGATAAAAATGTAACAAAATTAAAAATATTTAAAGAATATGAATAAACAAGTAATATTTCCGCATAGAAATTTAGAGATCTAACCATATACAACATTGTAGCAGGATTACCCTGTGAGATTTTTTTTTTCTTTTTCTTGTGTCTTTTTTCATTTATTACTGATTTAAAAAGAAAAAAACCTTTACTTGAAATTTATTATTATGATAATGATAAGTATGCCATGATGAGAAGCATGTACTTAGAAGGCCAGAATGACAGGCATTCCAAGCATGACCCCTCTACTACACATTGCTATCTTCAGTATAGTTGCTTAGTTCACAGGTATTAGCATGCATAGTCAGGCAGGGTGAGAATCCCACCAATCAATTGCCAGTTTCTGATGTTTCTCAGAATCATTGCCCTGACGATCGTTTGTGTATAAATGTATGGTTTTGTCCATGTCCTGTTTCCCAGCTTTTCTCCTTGGTCTCTCCTTGGTCAATTCTCAAGTTCTCACTTTAATTTTAATTGTTATACATTTCTATTTGTATTTCTTCTTTTGAGTTCTTATACTAGGGAGACTATATGATATTTACACATGCGGGTCTGGTTTACTTCACTTATGAGTATATCATCAAGTGGCATCCATTTAAGTATAAATTCTTCAAGTTTATCATTCTTTATAGCTGAGTAATGCACCACTGCATAAAAGTACCACAGTTTTTTCCACGATTCTTTGTGCGACAGGCATCTTGGTTGTTCCCAAGATTTGGATATCATAAATTGTGCTGCTATAAACATAAGTAGACAAATATCAAATTAATACTACATTTTTAGTTCCTCTGGGAAAATTCTCAGTAGAGTGATAGCTGGCTTGAGTGGGATTTCCAGTTCAAGTTTCAAAGGGGTCTGCACACTGATTTCCATAATGGGTACACCACTCTACATTCCTACCAGGAGTGGAGAAAGGTTCCCTTTTCCCCACAGCCTCTCCAACATTTGTTATTGATTGATTTCTTTATGATAGCCATTTTTTCTGGAATGAGATGATATCTCTGTATTGTTTTAATTTGCATTTCATGGATGGCTAGCGATGTGGAGCACTTTTTCATTTATTTATTCGCTTCTTTAATTTGGTCCTCTGAGAAGTGTGTGTTCATCTCGGATGCCCATTTCTTGATTGGGTCTTTAAATTCAGGGTCCCTAATATTTTTTAATTCTTTATAAATTCTAGAGAGCAGACCTTTCTCTGAATGCTTATTAGGTTAGATTTTTTTTCCCAAATTTGTGGATTGTCTTTTCACTTTGTTGGCAATTTCTTTTGGTGTGCAAAAATTTCTCAATAAGAGATAGTCCCAGTTGTTAATTCTTTCAAGTATTAAATGTGTCATTTGATTTTTGTTCATGAACTCTTTGCCTAGCCCTATGTCTTCAAGAGTTCCTCCTACTTGATCTTCCAGGAGATTGAGAGTTTCTGTTTTAATGTTTAGATCTTTAATCCATTTTGACTTTAGCTTGGTGATAGACCTGGGTCAAGTTTTAGTTTTCAGCATGTAGAAAGCCAGGTTTTCTAGCACCATTTGTTAAAGAGGCTATCTTTCTTCCACTAAGCATATTTGGCTCTTTGTCGAAGATCAAATGACTGAGAGTGTTCATAGAGGCCTCTGCATGTTCTAATCTATTTCCTTGATCCTCAGGTCTATTTCATTGCTAATACCATGCTGATTTTATCACAGTAGCTTTGTAGTATAATTTCAAGTCAGGAATCGTAATGCCTCCTGCCTTGTCTTTGTTGGCCAGGATTGCCTTTGCTATTCTAGGTCTTTTCTGTGTCCACATAAATTTTAGGAATGATTTCTCTACGTCTGGAAGATATGTTGTTTGTAGTTTGATAGGGATTGCATTAAATCTGTACAACAATTTTGGGAGTATGGCCATCTTCATGATGTTGGTTCTTCCTATCCAGGAGCAGGGAATATTTTTCCATTTTCTGAAATACTCTACAAATTCTTTTTTTAGAGTACTGTAATTTTCCATGAAAAGATCTTTCATTTTCTGCAGTGCTACTGTAAAAGGCATTGTTTCTCTAATTTCCCTCTCAGTGTGTTTGTTATTTGTGTAGAGGAATGGTATGGACTTTTGAGTATTGACTTTATATCTTGCTATGCTACTGAATTTCTGTATCAATTTTAGTACTTCTTGATGGAGTGTTTTGGGTCTTCCAAGTAAAGTATCATATCATCTGCAAATAATGATAGTTTATCTTCTTCTTTACATATTCTTATTCCTTTTATTTCTCTCCCTTGTTTAAAGGCTCTAGCTAATGATTCCACAACTATATTGCATAGGAGTGGTGATAGAGGACATCCTTGTCTTGCACCAGATCTGAGAGTAAATGATTTCGGTTTTTCCCCCATTTAGAATTATATTAGCACTTGGGTTGTCAGAGATGGATTTTATCAAGTTTAACTACAGGCCTTCTATTCTAATTTTCCATAGAACATTGAACATGAATGAGTGTTAGAGTTTTTCAATAGCCTTTTCTGCATCAAATGAGATGATCATGTGGTCCTTAGACTTTGCTCTATTAATATAGTGTATTACATTTGTAGATTTTCGAATATTGAACCATCCTTGCATCCTGGGATTAATTCTACATGGTCATGGTGTATGATCTTCTTGATGATTTGCTGTGTTTTATTTGCTAGGATTCTATTGAGGATTTTTCCATCTATTTTCATGAGAGAGATTGGCCTGTAGTTCTCTTTCTCTCTCTTTTTTTAATTAATATATTGTACATTGTTATGTTCTTTGTGGTTATCCATAGTATGGGAACCAGACAGGATATCCTGTTCAAACACTATTAGTACAAATCTTTCTTCTCATTGAGTTAAGTGAAAGTAGCTGTATATCTATCTTAACAATTCTGTATACACAACTACAAAATGGCCCTTCCTGTGTAGCCAGTTTCATTGTTTAGTGCTGTTTAGAGATGGTATTCCATTGACATTTAAATATTATACATGCATGAATTCAGCAAAACAATCCAACAGAGTCCAGCAGTTCACAATAGTGGTGCGTTATCCACAGAGGTTGTTGACTTGAGCCCTTCACAGGTCAGTAGCAGTTAATGGGTAGGATTCTCACCCTGACTATATATTCTGATACTTGTGAACCAAGGAAGTACACTGAAGATAACAGTGTTTAATAGAAGGATCATGCTTAGAATGCCTGTCATTTTGGTCTTTTAAATATGTACTTCTTGTCATGACATACCAAGTACTACATTATCTTCTTTCAAATAAAAAAAATTAAATAATTGGTAATAAATGAAAAAATAAGACACAAGAAATAAAATGTCATGGAAAAGTCCTGCTACAGTGCCGTGTATGGTTAGATTTTTAAATTGCTGTGTAAATATGTGTAGGTGTACATTCCTATTTTTAAAAAAAAATTTTCTTCATATTCTGTAAGTACTTAAATTTTAAAATAACCGTATTTGATAGTTCTCTTTTTTAGTTGCATCTTTCCCTGGTTTTGGTATCAGTATAATACTTGCCTGCAGGAATGATTTTGGGAGAACTGTTTCCTTTTCAATTATACTGAAGATTTTGAGGAGTGTAGGGATTATATCTTTTGAGAATTTCTTGTGGAATGCAGCTGTGAATCCATCATGTTCTTTTCTTTGTCGGCAGGCTTTTTATTATAGTGTGTATTTCACTGGCTGTTACTGGATTATTGAGAGTTGTTATATTATCTTCATTCAGTTTTGGTAATTTATACCTTTCTAGGAATCTGTCCACTTCATCTTTGTCTTCTATTCCATGAGCATAAAGTTCTCAAAGTAGCTATTGATAATCTTCTAAATTTCTACTGAGTCTGTGGTGATTATACCCTTTTCATTCCTTATTGCTTGTATTTGAATGTTTTCTTTCCTCTTCTTGATGAGGTTAGCTAGGGGCTTATCAATTTTATTTAGACTTTCAATGATCCAGCTTTTTGATTCCTTAGTTCTTTGAACATTCTTCATGTCAGTTGAATTAATTTGTGCTCTAATCTTTATGATTTCTTCCTGTGTTTGGGCTCTGGGTTTGGTTTGCTCTTTTCTAGATGTTACAAGTGCAACATTAGGATGTTTATTTGTTCTGTCTTCCTAATGTGTGAGTTCACAGTTATGAATTTCTCTCTAAGCATTGCTTTCATTGCATCCCATAAAGTCTGATAATTTGTGGTTGAATTTTCATTAAGTTGTAGATATTGTTGAATTTCTTTTTTAATTTCATCTGTAACCCATTGATTGCTGAATAGGGTGTTATTTAATTTCCATGTATTTAGGGTTTTTTCTGTTTTCTTGTCTCATTTATTTCCAGTTTCATTGCAGTGTGGTCACATCATATGCATAGGATAATTTCTGGTTTTTTGCATATGCTTAAGCATGACTATGGAGTAGTATGTGGCCTATTTTAGAAAATGACTCATGTGCAGCTGAAAAAAAATGTGTATTCAGCTGTGGTTGTATGCAACACTCTATATATGTCCACCAAGTCCATTTGGTCCATCAGTTTTGCTACTTAGTTGCTAATTTTTTGTCTGGTTGACCTATATTTTTTGGAAAAGGGGGTGTTAAGGTCTCCTGTTAACATTTTGGTGTTGGATATTAGATTTTTCATGTTTATTAAGATTTGTCTTATATAGTTGGGTGCTCCCTGGCTTGGTGCATAGATGTTTATGAGTGTTACCTCTTCCTCTTGAATTTTTACCCTAACCAGTAGATAGGGGCCTTATTTATTTCATTTGATCTTTCTTGGTTTGAAGTTGAGACTGTCTGAAAACAGAATTTCTACTCCTGCTTTTTTCTGTGTACTGTGACATGTAGTATTGTTTTCAGTCCTTTGATGTTCAGCCTATGAATTTCTTTATGAGTTGTGTGTTTTTTATATAAAACATATTGTTGGATTTTTTTTCCTAATCTACTGTGCCAGTCTATTTCTCTCAAATGGTGAATTGAGTCCATTTACATTGATGGTTATAATTGAAATGTGTTGACTTATGATTGACATGTTATTTTCAGCTGTTGTTTACTCCTTTTTGTCCTGTGTTTAATTGTTTGTCCTATTTAGTGGGCTTTCTGTTCTCATTTATGGAGTACTGATCATTTTTTTTTTCCTCTCTTGAACATCTTTCAGTAGTCTGTGTGGGTTGGCTTTGTCATCATGAAATTCTTTAGTTGTTCTTTGTCATGGAAATATTTCACTTCTTCATCAGACTTGAAAGATGATTTTTGCAGGGTATAGTAGTCTACATTGAAATTTTTTTTCATAGAGGACTTGAAGTACTGTGCTCCATGCTCTTCTTGCCTTCATGGTTCGTGAAGAGTAGTCTACTGCAATTCTGCTGGGTTTTCCTTTGGATGTGATCTGCTTCTTTTCTCTAGATGCTTTCATTATATTTTTCTTGTGCTGGCTATCTGGGATCTTGAATATTATATGTCTCAGTGTGTTTTTAATTGGGTTGAAGTAATTTGGCATTCTGTATGCTTTGGTTACCTGAATGTTGGATTGTTTCCTCACATTTGGGAAGTTTTCTTCCATTACTTCTGTCCATATTCTTTTTATGTCATTTGTACTGATTCCTTTCTCATTAATGCCTATTATTCTCACCTTGTTCATCTTTGCTTTGCCTTGCAAGTGATGAATTATTTTTTTCCTGCATCCTAGTTGTTTTTAAGAGATCCTTTCTTACCTTTTCACTAGCTGCAGCAGCATCTTCAGTATCTGAAAGTCTGTCTTCACTTTCACTCAAAGTAATTTTCAGGCTTGTGGTTGGGATTTTAAGTTTCTCTATATCTCTTTGAGTCAGCTTCATGTGATCTGTTTCCTTCATGTACTTCTCATTTAAGGAATCCATCATTTTTCTAATCTCCTCTATTTTTTATCAATGCCTTCTTTAGAAGCAGTTATTAATTCTTTTACTGCAGAGTTTTTGTTTTTTTTTCTGACTGGGTTTCCTCCAGATGTTTCTGTATTTGATTCTTTACTTCAGATGCTATGAATTCAAAGATTTCTTTTTTTATTTTAGAAATTAATTATTGTCTGAGTTCCTCCATACCTTTCTGCTGTTGTTTCTTCACTTTCGACGCTAGTAATTCGTACATTTCATCTGAGCTACTGTCCTCTGCACTTGTTCTGGTTGGGCTCAAGGCCTGAGATTGCATTTTACTCCTTGCCTTTATCATCTGGTGTAGCCCTAACATCTTGCCTTTGGTGTAGAGCTTTGGTGCAGTTATAACCTTAGTATGTATTGAAATTCGGGTGCAGATCTATTAAGTTTGAGTTTATCCAGTTATGCCTGGCTTGGGTATAGCTGTTATTTTCAGCTCAGTCCTGCTGCAGCTCTTCAAGTGAACCTGCTGTGCCCCTCTGTCACAATAGTGAACCTGTGGTGCATCTGTTGTGTCCCTCGCCCAGAGGCACAGAGGAGCACAGAATCTCTCCCTCACTCTACGCAACTGCTTTTGAGGGTCTTGAAAGCATTGCAGAAGTTTTCACTCACTTGGTGGGCTTGGGGGGTTGCAGAGGGGTTTAATGGTCTCAGGGGCTCTGTAGAGGATCTCACTCTCATGACGTGCCTGAGTTTTCTCCAGAGAGGCCGAGGGGTGCAGGGAAACTGGAAGCTTTCCCACACACTCCGTTGGCCTGGGATGGGCTGGATCTGGGTGTTCCAAGAGTGTCGCCGAACTTCTCACTCTCTTAGCCAGCTTGGGGTCCAGGGTTAATATTTTACTGATGACTTTTGTATCTATGTCTACAAGGGAGATCAGTCTGTAATTCTCTTTTTTGTTTGGATTTTACTCCAGTTTTGGTATCAGTATAATACTTGCCTCCAGCAATGATTTTTGGAGTATCATTTCCTTTTCAATTTGAAGACTATTAGGATTAAATTCAATTGAAGACTATTAGGATTAAATCTCTAAATTTCTTGTAGAATTCAGCTGTGAATCCATAAGCACTTGGTCTCTTCTTTGTTGGTAAGGTTTCTTTTTTTAAATTACATTTTGAATTTCATTGGCTAATATTAGGTTATTCAGAGTTTTTAAGATCTTCTTGATTCAGTTTTGGGAATTTGTACCTATCTAGGAATCTGTCCATTTTTTCTGTATCTTTGATCTTGTGCGAGTAAAGGTATTAAAATAGCTATTAATGATCTTCTGAATTTCCATAGGGTCTGTAGTAATTTCTCCCTTTTCATTCCAGTTGTTTTAAAAATGTCTTCCCTTACCTTTTTACTACTTACAATGGTGACTTCAAGGTCTGAAGATTGATCTTGACTTTCATTCAAATGGTTTTTGCCAACTTGTACTGTAGTTTTAATTTCCTACATATCTTTTGAAACTGCTTCATACATTCAGTTTCTTTCCTATATTGCTCATTCAAGGCTTCCATCATTTTTCTATTCTGTATTTTTTTTAAACAGTGTCTTCTTTAGAAACACTTCATATTTTTTTTGTTGTAGTTATCATTTCTTTTCTGACCTGTGTGATTACTTGCAATCTGATTTCCTCGCTACTCTTCTGCTTCTGTTTCTTTACCTCAGTTGCTATTATTTCAGAGATTTCAGGTGTGTGGCTTCCAATTTCTGCTATTCTGATGTTCTCTGTGTTTGTTCTAGGTGGGCTCAGGGCTTGAGATTGCCTTTTGATCCTTCTTTTTATCATTTTCTATTTCAGAAAAAACTGTTTTGATTTCTGGGATGTCTTTTTGTAAAAATTTGGTAGTACGTGGCTGTATTGCTGCAGTTAGAGCCTCTTGGTAAAGAGTCTGTTTTTTAGGTCTCTCTCCTGTGTCAGAGGTACTTGTCTTGTGTGTGTCTCAAGGTTTTCCCTTCTCTATTGATTGAGAATGAGATTTTGGTTTCTGTTTGGCACTGTCCTCTGTCCTTCTATAGAAGGCTTTGGTGAGGTTATTACCCAGGCACCTCCCAACCTTACTATTGAAGAGAGAACATGTGGTTAAGGCAGACACTGTTTCTATTTACAGTAGTATAGTTAGCAATACTAGGAAAAGCTAATGAAATTAAGAAGTTGACAAACTTTTATAACTAATGTGTTTGTACTTCAGACCACAGGACCAAACAGTATAACTATATAACAAAGCAGTTCTTACAACTACTATGAAGGCATACCTCATTGCTATTTCTTTATTAATAAAATTAATTTTTAAAAAAGTAGTTCTTAATTATGACCTTGTACGTTAATTAGTTTTCCTGAGATCTGTCTGGGCATGTCCCCTTCATGTACCTGGAGTCTTCCAGGCAGATTTGCTCACCCCAGTCGCCTGCTGTCTCCTCTGTGCCATGAAGATGCTTCTGTGGGTCTGGGCCTTGGTCTTGGTTCAGCTGGGCCCATCAGTATGCCTCAACTCACTGGGTCTAGATCTAATTAATTCAAAATCTACTGGCAGGACATCACTTGGGTCTGGTTCCTGTGCTTGGCTCCTTCCAGCTGAGCCCAGTGCAAGTGGGCCAGTGGTGCTGTGCTGTTTGCGAGACTCACAGCCCCTTCCCAGTGTGCCTGCCCAGGTGGAGTGGAGTTCTTGATAACTTGTGGACTCAGAATTGGTGGAAAGTCTCTCATGAGAGATGGGGCAAAGCATTAGGAAACATCAGCTGGGAAGAGGAAATAAATTCCATTATCAACAATTCACCTAGATCTTCAGCTCCAAATATGTTCAGCCAAACAAGAATCTGCAATATTTTTAGGAAACAAAACACAATGAAAAACCACAGAACCAGAACAAACAAGCAAACAAACCCAATAAATAAGCAAAAAGACAGACTAACTCACCAAGGAAATGAATTCATAGAAAGCAGGCAGAAAACTCTTTCATATTCTCCTTCTCTCTCTCTCTCTCTCTCTCTCTCTCTCTCTCTCTCTCTCTCTCTCTCTCTCTTTCTGTATTTGATTAACATTGATCAAGGCAATTTATAGGGTTTCATACTAAAATCACTAACAAAAATTAAAAATCACTATAAAATAGCATGATAATCATCATTAAATTAAGTTTAATGGATGAAATAATTAGTAGAGGATGGAGGTGAAGACATTGTGAGCCAGAGGGAGAAGGTCAGGATCACTTAAAGGAAGAAGTGTAAATGCTAGAGGACTAAAGCTGTGGGAGAGATGCTCAGAGATGTCTTAGGTAATTTTACCCTTGCTGAGACAGAATTCCCGACATACACAAGGTAAGGAAGGAGAGGCTTACTTGGCTCTAGTGTGTGGAGGTTTCGGTCCATAATCAGCTGGCTCCAGGGCAAGGCAGATGGCGGAGGGGTGTTGCAGAGGAGGAGGACAGCACAGCGGGTGGAAGTCAGAAGTCAGAAGTCAGAAGGCAGAAGTCAGAAGTCAGAAGGCAGAAGGCAGAAGGCAGCAAAGCAGCAAGCGGCCCCTGCATGCCCCCTTCATCCTATCCAGGCTGCTCAGGCAGGCAGCACTCTCACATTTAATTCCAGTGCCCTTGAGCCTAGCACTGCACTGTGAACCAATCCCAGCAACACCAGGCTACATTCAGACAGCTCTGGAAAACCCTACGTATGACTACACATGGCTTTGCAGGGCCACCTAGACATCACCATAGCAATAGATAAGGATACTACACTCCAAAATATGTCTCGTAGGTTATGAAAAGAGAGGACAACTCATATGAAAAGAGGTAGGAGAAGAAAGTAATAACTCAGGGAAGGGAAAGGATAAATTCTCAGATTCTGAAAGGTATACAGTGTAGTTCTATATAACTTAAATGAAAAAAAAATTAGATAGTAATGAAAAGATACAGCTTTTACATTGCTTTCCTACTAAAATGAGAGCCCAAACATAACCATATTTCTCACAAATTTAATGTTGTTATGACACAAGTTATGTGTCTGTATGCACATGGCCATGTGTTTATGCATAAGAACATAGAGATACTTACAGTATTTATAGGCCAGTAACATCCATATGCTCTCTACCAGTTCCACCTGCTTTTGGACAGAGGAAGTACCACCAAAATTCTAAATGTGAATGAGCAAAGATAGGGACAGATCACCATAAGATTATTATATATTTGCCTTCTAATTAATAAGTACATTTAATGCAATTTTAGTCTCATGACAGTTTATGGAATTTGAAGATCTGATCACTTGAAAGAAAAGCATTATTTAACCTTAATATAGTTAATTGATATCTTTTCTACTCGAAATAAAATTATGATATAAAGTTGCAGTTATTGAGTATGTTTTTAATGAGAATATGCATATGGTTTTGAGGATATAAAAGAAAATGTAGAAACACACTTTTATGTGCCAAACTTTAGAATTTAGCAGGTGAATAAAGTAAAGATTATTTAACAAATGGTGTTGGGTAGTAGCTATATGGATAATAAAGTTTATTTTATTAATGAAGGTGCTTTAAAATAACTAAAGCATAAACAGTAAAAGAGTTAAATATCAAAATAAAATTAAACCCAACGTTAGTGTGGCATTCTGTGGCCCTCTTTTCTCCCTGAAGAGACCGCACCACTGGTTTGTGTCCCACCAGCTCTATGCAGCTTGTTCTAACCCATAGCTCTCACTTTACCTAGTGTCGTATGTGCGTTTGGTGTGTCTCTTCTCTAGAATGAGAGTTGCAGGAATGCAAAAATTTCATTTGTTCAGCTACTTACAGCACCCGTGTTATTTCAAGAAATACCCGTGTGAAGCATGCACTCAAGGATTTCGTTCAGTAAAAGGATGACTGAGACCACTGAAAGTACGTTAGGAATCAACAGCTTTGGCCTTGAACTAGAAATATACATTCAAATTATAGTACGGATTATAAAAATGTGTTTACTTTGCCAAAGAAATACAAATTTTATGGGTGTAGCACCTAAACTGTTGTAATTACTTTAAGAAGTATTTCCTTTCTTTCTCATTGTGTCATCACTATTCACTATATATAATTCTGGGCAAGAAAAGGTACAATGTTCTTAGTCAAACTTGTATACCTAAAGATTGATGAATAACAAAACAAAACCAAAGACAAACAAACAAAAATGGGCTGGCCAAATAGCTCAGCAGATCAAAGCACCTGCAAGCAGGGGCAGGGCCTGGGGTCTAATCCCTGGGCCTGCCATGCTGGCCCCACGCCCGGACTCACTAAGAAGCAAGTGAAACTGGGCATGGTGGCATGTACCTATAATCCCAGCACTTGCGAGGCTGGAAACAGGTAGATCACTGAGTCTGATCTAGTAGTGAGAGTCTGAACACCCTGTAGACCCTTCCCTAAAATACAAAAAATAAAAAATAAAATAAAGATTGATGTATAAACATGGTAATGCTTTTTCGTAAGATGGCATTAGTGAGTGAAACTTCCCTGTTTTGAGGCAAATATTGTACTGAAATACAATATTTAAAATATATTGACTATATGGGATGCTTTACTCTTTGGACCTCTTTTAATTTTTGCAGCATCTTAGCTTGAATTTTTGTTTATTTGTCTGTGCCATTATTTTTCAAATTTTCAAAGATGCATTATTACCTTATTTTTTTCACTATATCTGTTTTTTAAGTCTTTTTTTGATTCTTGATTCTACAAGAAAAGAAGTCTTTATCTAATTTTTAAAAGTGCATTAGAAATAAATCATGACTTGACATATGACAAATGAAAGTGCTGAAGATAATAATTTGAGTTTAAAAATACTGTCTATGACTATCTGTGGGCATGCCTAGTGATAGATTCATGCATTTAAAATGCATATTTCACCATAAGTTCTGAAGAAATACAATTTCACACATCTTGATAGTCTCTAAAAAAATTCAATGAATTGGATGCATGTAGTATAAAGGTAATTCATATTTTCCTCATCTGCAGTTTTGTGAAATGTTAAAGATGGAGAGATAGCTCGGTGGTCTAAGCACCTGCCTGGCAAGTGCAAGAACCCGAGTATGATCACTGGTACCACATGCTTTGGCAGCCCCAAAACTGAGTGTGGTGGTGTGCACTCATAATTCCAGTGCTAGGAAGGCTGAGACAGGAGGTACAGACAGGGACCCTGTACCAAATCAATCAATCAATCAATCAATCAATCAATCAATCAATCTTAAAGAAAGAGATTATAATTGCCCATTCCCTCTTGCACATTTTCTTCGGACACACGTGTGTTTTCTTTCATATGTGAAATGTGTAAATTTGAAAGTAGAAAGGAGACTCAGAGGAGAAGCTGAAAATGAGAGGGAAGAGAACAGCAAAGAGGTGACTGGGTATGGAACTGAAGACAGCGTGACTGGTTGTGAAATATTCTAAGTCAGTAATATACACTAGTTAAAATGTGTTAGTGAGGGTGGGGATTTTCAAGCAGAGATATCTTAGAGTATGACTAGTCACTTCTCAGTACAAACTTCTGCTCACCTCTGACCAAAAGGTAGTGAATTTTATAATTGATGTCTTCATACCACCTTTCTTCACTATGAAGACCCGAATAAGGCAAAACAAAAAACATTAAAACCATACACCCATTCTCTGCTGAATACACATGCAATATTTACACAAAGTGCTATCAAGTAAAACTTACACATTTTTTACTCTTGCAGAAATGAAAAGATTGAATAGCAGATGGCAAACCTATGATATCGACCCTGGAGCACATGAGCAGTGCGTTTACATTGTGTGATGGGGGAGTGCTTGCCTTCTGGGGCCTGGTGAAGAGTGAAGGAAGATTGTGCTTTGGATCACCTTAGTCTGAGGGCTACTGCCCAGCACTGAATATTTATTACCCCTAACACACACTGTTTCAATGGAGGAGAGTTGTCAAAGCTAAATTAAAGCAAGTCAGAAAGTCAGGGAATGAAGGCATGGGGAAAGTAATGGACAAAATACTTAAGGATTTGAATTTAAAGTGAACAGAGAAAACAATGGTGACACAGAGGTGGATAGTGTTGCATGTTATCTTGACTGGGCTATGAGATGCCCATATGCTCATAAAAATTATTTCTGGAGGCCTTTGTGTGAGTGTGAAGGTGTGACCATGACAGCCTGGTGAGGAGAGCTTGGCATTTGAGTCAGAAGAGCTTCTAATGAAGGTTAACCGGGCCTCTGGGCGGCAGCCTCATCCAATCATTTAAGAGTTTGAGTTGAACCAAATAGCATTCGATGGGTGGGCTTGTCTTTCCTCTTTGTGAGCTGAGATAGCTGTCTTCTCTGCCTGGGAGGTCAGAGCTCCTGGTCCTAGGCTCATAGACTTCAACAATCGCACCCACTGTGAGCCCTAACCCCACTCCTGACCCCCTGCCCTGGGTCTCAGACCTTCAGCCTCGAACAGAGTGCTCCACCACCAGTGCCTCTTGTTCTCAGGGCCCTGGATTCGGGCACCACCAGATTTTCTGGTTCTCCAGTTTCCAAGAAGCAGGCACATTTGTGACTTCTGGGCCTCTATGCTTGTGTGAGAGAATTCTATAATGCACTTCTCATATGCCTGTATTAAATCATGCCACTCTTTCTCTCAAGTAGGAACAGTTTCAGAAATTCATTTCCAAGAGGAAGTACATATCAGAAATGGAGGAATTGAAGGCTAAAGATGAAATACAGAAAACTCCTAGAGGAACAGATCTGAATTAATCAAAGGCTCTGGGCTGAGTGTGGCTGTGGTGCAGCTGGTTCTAAATGGGTCGCGGTGCTTGCTTCACAAGGCCTCGAGTCCTGACAGGCTCACACATGGGTAGACACGATGGGCTGGTGTCTCATGGAAATTCTCTGCTGATTATTTGTTTTTCTAGTAAAATTAAAATGTACTGACAGCTAGGAGTGAGTTGAAGTAGGAGACACTGGGATATAGAGACTTTTAGAAGACTGGTTATCAAATAAAATTGGGCATTTAGTTGTACGGATTCATTTTCAGTTCCTGCTTTTGTTTGTTTAATGATTTTAGGCCTGTCAATTTTATTCAGGTTTGAAGTGATTCCTTAATTTAAGATTTAAAAAACAATGTTATCTTATTTTGGATCATTGATAAATTTCTCTCATACATCAAACTAACTGGAATAACTGACATACAAAATAATTTAGGTTAAATAAGAGATTAAAAATTCACCTAATGGAGACAGATTTGGAAATAGCTCTTAGAAGGCATGGCATTTCAAATTTGATTCACAATTATGATTGAATATTAGTCTTTCCAATCCTCATGCAGAAGACTGAAGTCAGGCCCCTTCTTCCACCATGTATTAAACAAAAATCAAGATGGATCAAAGAGCTAAATGTGAAGCCAGAAACAATCAGCTGCAAGACAGAACAGGTGAGCTCTTGAGGACATAGGCATTGGTGAGCTCTTGAGGACATAGGTATTTGTGTTCCGAACAGAACTCAAAGAGATATATCAAGAACCAGAAAATGAAATCAAATCCAGAAGCTTCTGCACAGGAATGGAAACATCCAATAGCAAGAAGAGACAACCTACAGATGGGAAAAGCTTTAAATCTATTTCTGGAACAGAGGAACAATATCCAGAATATGTAAGGAACTAAAATAATTTGATCCACCAAAGTGGAAGACCCAGTAAAAATGAGTAAGGGAAATGATTTGACACTGATCCTAAGAAGAAGTACTGAAGGCAAATAAGTATATGAAGAAATATTCAACATCTCTGTCCCTTAGAAAAAAGCAAATAAAAATGATACTGAGATTTCACCTTAATCCAGAAAGGGTAGCTGTCATCAGAAAATCAAATAATCACTAATGCTAAGGCTATGGAGAAGGGAGCCCTTCACCTTTGTGGGGGGAATATAAACCAGTACAACAACTGTGGAGACCAGTGTGGAGGCTCCCCAAAAACTAAAGCAAGAAATCAAGCTTTCCACTGCTTCCTTGAAGAGTTGAAGACCTCATGTCTGGGTGATACTCTTATGTGCATGCTCACAGCAGTGCAGTTCACGAGAGCTAAATGTTAGAAGTGGCCTGGCTGTCTACTGACAGTAAATAGTTAGAGAAAACATGGCATTTACCTGTTGTGAAGAAAGGTAGCTTTGTGACATGAACCATAATGTTAAGTGACTATCACATGATTTCTCTTATGAGAGAAACACAAAACATAAATGAGTGATGGAGTGAGATGAAAGAGAAAGGGAAGCGGACATGAGTGTTTTGCAAAAGGGAAAGAGACTAAGACAGGGAGGGAGTCAGGTGGGGGTGGAGTGGAGGAAGGGGAGAAATGAGTGGGGTTGTGATCACACACAACTCTCACTGTCAAATTGAACAAGTAAGGAAGGGCATTGAGGGTGACAGGGACACAATGTCACCTATGAAAGAAGTAATGAGTTTTTTTAAGTTGGAAGCTTGAGCCAGGAGAACCATAGGCAGAGGAGAAGGGAAAAAGAGAAGACAAGGGGAAGGTCAAGCAGGCGAGACATGCAGAGTGCTGCAGCCACCCAGAGCCTTAATGTCAGCCCCCTAAGCGCTGGGAATGAGAGTTTGCATCTTCTGAGAAACCTGGTCCAACAGGGAAGATGTGTTCACGAGCCTTCCTGTTGGCTGGATGGGCTCAGACAAGGGCAGTACTGAGTATTTTTTTTTTTTTAAAGCAGGATGGGCCAGAGACTAGTGAGTAAATTTTATTTGGAGTGTGAGCTACTGACTCTAAGCAGATACTTATTATATCTATGGAGAAGGGAGCCCTTCACCATATGAAGTGGTTATTTTTGCTGAAGCTGTTTTGTTGCTTAGAATTCATTTCACTATCCATGTGGAAATGACCTTTAGTTGACTACTGTGGACCTCTGGCCTTTGTTCTGCCTGCTCCGGTTCCCTGCATGAACAGCTTCCTGAGCTTCACTGCCCCACAGCTGGAAGCAGAGCAAAGGGCTGACTGCTACGCTAGAGGTAACCTTTGAAATTCTTCCATTCAGTGAGCATGAGCCCATTAAAAATGGAATCCTCTCAATGCAAGCTGAGAGCCATCAGCGAGTGGCATTGGTCAGATTTACTACTGAACTTCCTTTTCTTTTAACAAAGAGGCTATTTGCTACACAAACTTGTTGCTATGCTTGGCTTGGTTTAAGGTATAATACCATTAGCTGAACATGTATATTTTGTTGCCTAAATAATTAAAATTTTGAACTTACAATAAATTGAGTTTTACTTCATGAAGTACAGAATAGTAACTGGCAAACTGTAGGGAAATCTTAAGTCTGCACTGCAAAACAATATTACATGCATTTAAAAACTTACATACAAAAATTTTGTGGAGAAGTGTTTCCCATCTCCTCTCTGTGTGAGTCCTTATATCATTCCAGCTTCTCTAATTTCACTTGGAGAGCCTTGTAGACACATTGATGCACATGGGTAGAAGCAGAAATCTCTGCCTTGAGGCCTCTATATTCTTAGGTATTGATGACCTTGCCTCAGGTTATTGAACTACGCAAGTCCAGGTCTCAATCTGATTTCAGGCTCCTCGTCTGAAGCCTCATTCACACCATGTTCAAGTGGTCGGAGCACGCACTGTCACTTATGAGTGTAGTACGTATGCACTTCTTTCGTTATTCTGGGTATAAAAGTAAACTACATTTACCTTAACAGATAAATTAAGGAAGCTGAACTCCCCAAACCACCTCTTTTTTATTTTATTTTATTGAGAAACAAATAGCAATAAGACAGCTTCAAAGCTAATTAATACGACAGTTTCAATAATTAACTCCTTGTACACTGTTATCTTTTTAGTGGTTATCCATATTATAAGATACAGACAGGCTATCATGTCAAACACTATTAGTACAAATCTTTCTTATTGATTTAAGTGAAAGTAGCTGTGTATCTATCCTAACTATACTGAATAAACAAATACAAAATGGTCCTTCCTTTGTATCCCCTTTTTTTGGTTTAGTCCTGTCAGAGATGGGTATTCCATTGGCATCTAAATAGTATAGGTGTGTGAATTCAGCAAAACAATACAACACAGTCCAGCAGTCCACAGTAATAGTAGGCTATCAGCAGAGGTTGTTGACTTGAGTCTTTCACAGCTCAGTATATTAATAGAGCTTTACATCATCCACCTCTTTTGAGATGTCAATTTTTTTCCAACTTCAAAACTAATATAAAATCATAGTGCTACCATTGTCTTCTAAAGTGTCATTTAGTAATGAAGTTTGGAACTCTAGTTGCTGATCTAAATTCATCTCAGACTACAGAAAGGAAGGAAAAACTACCATTTCTCTTATTCACTGTGATGGTCCAGGCCCCTCTTAATCTATAGGCCTAGAGTCATTCCTGAGGTCTTTCATTCACAGACATAGCTGCTTCATCATTTCAGCATAGCTGGGTCAGGAAGGATTTGTGCTGTGACAAATGGGGATTCTCCAGCACAGGGGGCTGGCACAAGTCTGTGTCACTGGCCCAGAATCCTCACATTTGTGCAGACCTGGCCTTCCATAGCAGCTAGCATCTTCCCTGTCCCCTGCCGCAGAGTTGGTCACTGTGACTTAGAAGGAATATTCCATCTTTAATTTCCAGCTTCAGCAGCCTGGTTCAGCTTACTCCTCCTTCCCAGGCTGGTTCTTGGCTTTTTGTGCAAATGTTTTTATGCTTCCTTGCAATTTTTTTTAGTAGTTTCCTTCACTAGACCACAAATGTAACACAACAAATAAAAACCCAAACAGGAAAAGGGATAGAAGAAACTGTAGTCAGTACATTCCAGGAGTCCAACAGTGCTGTGGAAATAACAACTACATTTGCAACTTCACTGGGGAATACAGTGGGAACTGATGTGACTCATTGAGCTTTGGTCAATTATTAAAACACCCAAATCATAGAACAATGGAAATTGGCAATTCACCAATGGTAGGAGAATGAAGATATATTCATAAAAGGAAGGAAATATGAAGATGTTTTGTCAGGAGTATCATTTATTACATTTTATGTTATCAGTTTCATTCCTGCTATGAAAAAGTTTTTGAGGTGTTTGAGAACAACCTTTATTTTAGTGCTTTGAGTCAATTCATTGGGAATTGAGATACCATTTTCATTTGTGAAGAATTTTAGACTCTCAGTGAAGACTCTGGCTTTAAGATTGTATGATTTTTGAACAATTTGCTAAACCTCTTCCAGTTTCTTCAACTAAACCTTGGGTACTGTTGAGACGGTTCTGTAGCTCTCTTTTATGCCTTCATTGCATCCTGTCTTGTAGTCTGATTTCCCCTTCTCCAAAACCTAGCGGTACACACATTTTTTTTTGCATTTAATTTTAGTTGCTCCAATAACTTCTATGAATTTCAAGATAAATTATTGTCTTTTTAAAAACATTTCAAGTGAAAACTTTAAAAGAGAGCAAATGTAAGGTATTGTATAAGGAACCTTACTTGCCTGGAGCAAGCTGGAGCTAGGAAGGACAGGAGACATGCACTGTGGTAAAGGGGGGGGTACACTTGTTTGTGTTCAAGACTGCCACTGAACATTCTATGATTCAAGTTTTGGGTTGAGTATGTATGATATTCTACTTTCTCAAAGTTGAAATTGTTTATTCCCCAATATCTAGAATTTCTGTGTTATTTTATCAAATGTTTGCACTGCCCAGTCCCTTTCCTGATCGCTACTATGCGCATCAGTCAGTATCCCAAGAGAAAAATGATGGCATGCTCCTATTAGGGTGACTTGAGATACATCTCTTGAACTTGTTACTGAATTATCCAGGTTAAGGAAAATCCACTAAAAATGGCTTTCTATAACTTTAAGTCTTGTAGGGTATGAGGGTGAAATAGTTAATAGAAGCTGGAAGTAAATAAATTGAACAAAAGGTTGATCAAAGGTCAATTAATGATCAATTGATGGGATGATCTAAACCTAGCCAAAAGACCTGAGTGTACAGGGTGTGTTAAATTATATTGTCAGTACCTTAATTATTGCAGTTGAAACATTGCCATTGACATACTGTCATTCAAAGCACTATTACACGGCTCTTGTCACTCTCTGAGGCAATACCGGAAGTTCTATTTTCTGTTCTGTCAAGCAATGAACCTTCCCAGGGCAGGCAACAATGCTACCAGTGCTGTGGTGTGTCCCACACTCCTCAGTCACCACAGTTGGCACAGAATGACTTGTAGTTCTTTCCCAGAGTCAAAGTGACTGTGGAAGTCTACACTCTGAGCAGACAGAAGACGTCAAGGCAGCCACGACCCTGATGAAAGAAAACATCCAGAATCATTCCCTGCTTTCACAAGTAGCAAGGCATTTGAAGTGAGGGAGAATTTTCAAAGGGGGATTAATAGCAGTATGTCCTTTACTGTAAAACATTAAAAAAATTGAAATATTCACTATTTTCTATTTCACCTTGTGGATCCTGAACATATCTATGGCTTTGGCTCAAGGAAACTTCCAGACTGAGACAATAGCTTGTACAGGTGCTGGGTTAGAAATGCCATCCTTGACCTTCCTCTTCCTAGACTTTCTACTTCCTGTGTGGTTCCTCTTTGGCAAGAGAATCCCATGTGAAGAATGAAAGAAGCTTTTGATGTAGTTCCTTTTGGTCATTTTGCAAAGGAAAAAGCAAGTTAAGCCTGAATCTAAAGGGACAAACAATAAGTCCTACAAATAAAGCATGAAAGAATACACACACACACACACACACACACACACACCTTCACACATGCATGCATGCACACGTACACACACACACACACACAAACACACACACACACACACACACACACACACACACACACCATCAGTCCCCTCAGTCAGACCTGAGCACCAATTACCTGCAGGTGGATGCAAATTGCTCCTCTGTTTCAAAGTTTTTTCTCATGTGTCATCTCATGCTGAATTTAAAGCAGAGCTCACTCTGAAAATATGCTATTTAGAGCCAACCCAGTTCTCTAGCCCTTGTTTTACCCTTCCACTCTATGCAGAGAGTTATTTGTTCTTCATTTGATCTGGTTTATCAGTGTAAAAGTTCCTAAGCAGAAGGAACTGTGTCTGCACAGTTTTGTCTTCATAATGCTTCAGGGAATGAAAGACAGCCTAGGAGCTCTGAGATTCAGTTTTGCTTATCTTAAATAGGGTACAATTACCAGAAATTTTTCCTTTTAAGCATATATTCCATCTTCTTTTTTGCTTTTAAATAAGCCTGACTAAAACATTTTATCTGGGTTGCTTGGATACTAATGTTTTCTTCTAAAAAGATTTTGTAATGCCTCTCAAAAATTTTGTTCAACCTCTTAATTTTCTCAGGCTTGGAGGATAGATTATAATTCTAATTTTGATTTATATGTTGTTCCTAAATAAGATTAAAATGGAAGTTCATATAAGAATTAACTAGATTAATTTCACTCATACTTTAAGGTGAATTAGACATAAGTAATTATAATCAATAGCAGAAATCATGAAGCCATCTTAAGGGCATACAGCATTATGAAAGGACACTAGGAAGACAGTATTCACTTCTTGGTGGGGACATTGGAAAGTTACTTTTGGGTGGGTGAGCTAAGATGCTGTGATTAACCACAAGATCAATAGAAATCAACACAGTGATCTATGCCTGTTTGCTGACACCAACTCTTTATTCTGGTTCTCTTCTTATTATATTACTGATTGTTTTCTGCATCCACAAAGCTCTGACTTTTTAAACTTAGAAGGAATTTCATAAAATGAAGGAACTAAGGAGGGAACAGAGCCAACCCCATAACGAACAAGCAGTTCAAGTCTAGCTTGATTTAAGAACCAGATACTTTCTCTTTAGGGCAGTACTGCCCCTTGGCTAGAGGCACTTGGCCTCAAGCACATGGAGTAGAAAGGTGGCAAGAGCGTTGACTCTGAAGAGGAATAAGCAGAATGAATCATTCAGAGGGCTGGTATGAATGAATCTATCATCCAGACTAGCTTCTTACTGTAAACTATGATCTGATCTCAGTTGACCCTGAAATCAGTTTTTAAAGATTCTAATAGAGCTGTCAATCACAGCAATAAGAGATGGACACTTGTCCACCATGGACACTTGTTTTTATTCTTCTTGTAGATACAGAATTCAAATTCTAGAAAAAGTATGACTTAGCATTGAGTGGAAAAGATGAACTGGAGTGAAGGAAGCAAAGAAGGACATGCTGTGGGAATGGTAGGTTGGGGAATCATGCAGCCCAAGGCCTGGTCCTGCTCTCAGGTGAGAAGTGGGTGTCTGCCCTGTTATGCTTTGTCCAGCTATTAAAACATGGCCTCATCCTCTAAACAGATGTAGATCATGAGACACAAAATTACTCCTGCCACAGAGTGTGGTTTATAACTTACCTGGAGCCATCAGTTGGTGTCTTCAAGTGTGGAAAAGAAGGCAAGAAACAACATGGGAATATGTCTCTTTTATTATGGATCTTTGGAAGAGCTTTTACTGAAAACTGAAGTGGTGTTGAACAGCATGCTGAATGATATAAAATACAGATTTGTAAAAGGAGGTATAATGTTAGATCCAGGAAGTTCTTGTCTTCATTTAAAAAATTATGGCCCATACATTATTCAGGTTTCCTTAGTTTTACCCAATGTCCTTTTTCTGTTCTGGGATCCCATCCAGTTTACCACACTACATTTAGCCATTGTGTCTTCTCTCCTTGCCTTTCTGATTGCTTAGCATAAAATACTTCTCTTTTGCTTAAATTATTTTCAAATGTTCTTAACTGGAATAAGGAGGATAAACATAGATTAAAAAAGCGTGAAGATCGGGATGACAAGAACAAATTTCTTATAGTTTATATTTGCATTGCATCTGCCTCCCTAATTCTGTGCCTTGGCTTTCACTTCCTGGTACTTTTAATATAAATTGAAATTATAGATCAATTTCAGTTTGGAAATGTGTTACTGTCTTAAAACACAAGAAACCACGTGCAACAAGGCTGTGCGTGTGCCAGGAAATCCCTACGAGAAGTTGCCTCTTTGTGCTGCTGAAATGCGATTCAACACTGTTTAAGGTTTTATTGGAACTGCAAATTGCATTTTAGCCTCTGGGCTCATTAAGAGCATCACAGGAAAGCAGACACCTATTGCTGCCATATTTAATAAGACAAAATTAATGCTGCCAATTAATTAATTGGCAAAATTAATTTTGCCAATGCTAGCAAAATTTGAAAGAACATCGTAACAGTGCATGATGCTCAAAGCAAAGTTGTGTTAAGGTAATTACAAAATTAAGTTGTGAAATACCCTAATAGAGTTCAGTGCTTGGAGGAGACTAGGACTGCATTAGCACTGTATAGGAGATGTATGTTGTCAATGTGTGCTATACGTAAAGGATATTTAAAGGCTTCAGTGAAGGTGAGAGCATACAGATGAACTGGACATGATCTATCTTTAAAGAACAGGGCCCACAAATGAGTGTGAAACTCATGGCAAGGGAAGGTATGAAGCTGAGTGTGAACTGGGCACTGATATGGTCCCTCCAGTGTCCTGCTTTGGCACTCAATGCAAGAGATGCCTTTCAACTCTCCCAAATCAGAAAAGCAAAGCAAGATGGAACAATCAAAAGGCAATTTGCAAGTGAGGGATGCTGTAAAACCACAGCAGTGTGCACAGGAGAAATCTCATTTCTTTGGTTGCTGTAGGCCCCACACAAATTATCTGCTACATAACTTGATGCCTGCAAAATGTGTTAGCTTGGCAATGCAGATGGTAAGAAGTGTGATCAACTGGCTACATAGTCAACTTACATGTCTTCATTCCTTGATTTGAAATACTCTTCATTTTTAGCAAACAGACTTTGTAAATGAACCAAATGGCCTAGTAAGTTCTGGTTCCCATTTGTCTCTGCTGAGGGCCCACTGAATTTCTTCTGCTGCTACAGTTGACACAAGGAATGAGCCTTAGTGGCCACCTTGGCAGCTATATGCAACATAAGATTTTAGTGTGCTTGAGCTCTGAGTTCACATGTGTACACCCAGAAAGCCACATGTTTTGGAGAATCTTAAGCATGTAAGAAACACTCCACCTGCAGCTTAGGGCAACAGCTGAGCCACCAATGTGTGTGATGGCCTGCGGTAAGCCATCACTTACACTGTGCTCACCCTTCGGCTTACCTTCTTTATTGTTTATTGAATCTCTAAAGCATTGGGAAGCTGGGGCACATCTGCATGCAACCCGTGCTGATTTTCCTCATTTAGAAGTGATTACATTTGTTTCCCCTTCACATAAATATTCTTTCTTTGCTATATATAAAGTGGGTTTTTATTTTCATGTAAAAAAGGAAATGAATATTTCTTCATAAGTCCTTATAAAAATAAATTCCATTTACTCAACACAGGCAATGTATTCAAATCTAAGGTGTCCATGAGGTTCCTTCAGAGGCCTTTTGAGCTTATAAATTTGAATACTGCATAAGGTCCATCAATAGGTTACTCCAACCTACACTCTATCCGTGACAGCAACCCCTTGGCACTTTCTGCAGTGAGGAAGTTGGCTATATCCCGTGTGCCACAGGTTGGCCACCGCTGTCTTCTGACCTTGCTTCAGTACATGGCATGGCAATAAGGGTAATCAGTTGTACTTGATACTAGATGGAGGAAAAGGAATCAAAAAGAAGGAAAGAAGAAAGAGGTAAAAACAGTGCTTGTGATTAGTAGAGCTGACTTGCTAAGACACTGTTACTGAGAAAAAGGCCGTGGTGGTCATGGACTGTGGAGTTGAATGTTACTCATTTTGGCATCTAAAAATAACCTCCCACAAATCATAAACCCATATTGAAACTTCCTAAACAGAGCCAGAGTGCTACTCCCTGAGAAATATTGCAGCATGTCTTTCTGATTAAGAATATCACACTTACACAAACTCATACAAACAGTAAGGATAGCACCAATAACCCAATAGGTAAAGTGAGAAAAAGTTCTAGAGTGTTTGTAGTTTTTACATAATTTTTCATTCTGTTGAAAGATAAAAAGTTAAGTAATACAGACTTGCCTGGAATGTTGATAAGTACTGTGGAGATGAAGGGTGCGGCAACAGTTTTATTGAGAAAAACCCACTTTTCATGCGTCATGAGACAGAGAGGTTTAAACATACAACATATAGCAGAAAGTTATTAACATGTCAGTAGCTGCTCCTACCACCTTCTTAGCTTTCAAATACAATTCTCTTTAGTGACACTTACTTCTTTTTTTTTTTTTTTTTGTCTTTTTGAGACAGGGTTTCACTATGCAGTTCAGGTTGGCCTTAAGCTCACTTTGTAGCTCAGGCTGGTCTCGAACTCACAACAATCCTCCTGCCTCAGCCTCCCAAGTGCTGGGATTACAGGCATGTGCCACCACGCCCGGCTTAGTGACACTTACTTCTGATTGCTGTGCACTGAGTTGGAGGATAATGGAAGTGGAACGAGGGTAGGAGTTCTGCCAGAGGCTGGATGGGACAAAAGAAACATTTAAAATATGATTTTATTATATTTTGAACTAAACACTTTTGTTTCCTTCATCTAGAGGTATACTTATACAATGTGGTAAAAATAATCAATTAAAATTAATTTGTCATTTTATTTACATTTTTCTAGATTTAATAATATGAGTCTTTCATTTTTTTTTAGAATTATATGCTACAAGTCTTGTGATCCACTGTGTCTCTTTCCCAGGCGACACCAGGCTTTTCCAATCTGTGTCACTGATTCTAGATAGTGTTCCAATCCTTAAGTAATTGTTCATTAATTATTCAACAAAGAAGTTCCTTAGCATATAACGTGGAAATACATATCGTTCCTCTCACTTTTATGCATCTTGCTGATAAACATAAGAGGCTAACCCTTTGATTATACCTGACGTGTCCTTTCTAATTTGAATCTGTTCTCTAAAGATTGACACAGCCATAGGATGCTGAACCTCAAAATATTGGACTTTTAAAATTTCTGAGTGGAAATGTGCCGTTCTCAAGTGCAGAAACTCAAACAGCTCTGAAGGGCATTGCAGCAGCAAGTGCAGGACTCCAATAAATGGAAGCTTCCATTTCTAAATGTGCTCCTAATGATATTTTCTCTCTTCCATTTGCAGAAAGTGTTTATGAATTTCTCAGCATACAGATAGATACGGCTGTTTGACACCAACATCACAAATGACGTTTTTCAGTTTTGCCATGATTTGTGTAGTATGACTGTGGATGAATTACAAATCTAAATTTATGTTAGTAAGGCTGAATTAAACCTATGTTGTATAATAATTTCATTTTTTTATGTTTTGGGACTTCAGGAGTTAATAACTGCCTCTTTTTTAATTTTAAAAAGAAAAAGGAAGAACAATAAAAATGACACGGAATTTCAAAATGAAATGATAGAAAATTAACAATGGGTGTTGTACCGCATGTCATTATCTTCAAAGTGGTTGCTCAGATTACAAGACACGGGTGCGCATAATTGATCAAACATTGTAAGCACAAACTGTGCCTTCAATGAGCTAATAGAAATTAGTAGCATAATTAAACTGACTTTGTTTTTTCTTTTATATCTGCTCACTGAATTCTATCATAAGGTATATTACCTCTTAATATATAGTAACACATTTAAAAATTAATAAAGATCTGTAATCCAAGAAGCTCTGTGTCCCCTTGCCCAGGTCTGTTATAGATATACGGACTCATGGAACAAACGGCACCCTGACGTCCCCTCCTCTCTCGGGTCAGAGCCTCCATATCCCGAAGCCACAGCCTCTCACTTCATTGGGCTTCTTTTTATTTTGATTTCTGACAAAGGCTTCAGAGGAGATAAGTTTTTGAGAACTTACATGTCTAACAAAATATTCTTACACTTATCGCTGAATGACAATATGGTTATTTATAGAATTCTAGTTTGTGAACACTTTCCTTTTAGAATTGTGAAGGCAGAGTTGTTCATTGGCTTCTAATTCCTAATACTGCATCTAAGAGAATACAATGCTGTTATACATCTTTATTTTGTCTCTAGGTCTTGACTCTGTCTTTATGGAAAAGAAAAACACCCTCAAGTAACCTAATTACCCCCAACATTCTAGAATGTGTGTAATATAATGATTTTATTCTCTCATTCTTAAAAAAAGATGGATTTTTTTTGAGAGACAGTATGATAATATTTGGTACGTCATGACAAAAGTGCATATTTAGAAGATAGGAAGGACAGGCATTCCAAGCACGACTCTTCTATTACACATTGCTATCTTCAGTGCAGATGCTTGGTTCATAGGTATCAGCATGTATATATAGGTAGTCAGGGTGAGAATCCTACCAGATTTTCTTTTCTTTTAATTTAAAAACTGTTTAGCCTTATGGAAAGCTCTGAAGATAGTATAGACTTCCAGATGTTGCTGGCCGCATCCTTATTAGCGTGTTACGGTGCGGCGTGTTTGTTACAGCTGATGTACCTATATTAAAATCCATGTTTTATTCAAATTTCTGACATTTGTTACCACAGAGTGTGCTGCATGTACCAATCATGCTTTCTTAGGTCTCTTCTGTCTGCTTTCTCAGGCTCTCCTTGCATTTTGATGATCTTGATAGTTTGGGGGCATTTTCATCAGATGTTTTATACAATGTTCTTTGATTAGGATTTGTCTGATACTTTTCTCATAAGTAGATGAGATTTATGGTTTTTGAGAGGAAAACTAGAGGAAAAATAGGAATTTAGTCAAAACATATCAAGGGCAGACATTGACACTATGACTTGCCTTGTTGGCATTCATGAGGCTAGAATTTATCAAATCAATTGCTGTAAAGTTACTTTTCAAAAAATCCCTCTCATACTGTACTCTTTAGATGGAAGTCCCTGTTTATATCCTCCTACTCTATCCTGAGAAATAGAAATTTATGTTCTCTCTACTTGGCATTGAGTACTGGTATAAATTACTTGGAATTTATGTACAATAGTGTTTTTTTTGTCCTCACTCATATACTTATTGCTTGGATAATTTATTTACATTACCATACATGAATGAATATTTAATTATTTTATAACGTTGCTTACACTTCCATCCTATAGTTCCTGTTTTATTGCCCTTGTTTTACTCATTGCTGTTGGAATTTCTCAGTTGACACCTAAGCAACTTGCATACCACATAGCACTGTGAGTGGTTTTTTTCAACACTTTCTTACATTTTAGCATTACAAGGCATCTCAAACTAATTGTGTACTTCTTTCTTGGTTTGGAAATTGCACATTTCTCTGAAGTTCCTTGGGTCCTTGATTATTAAAACCAAGATCTAGGCACTGCGTTTGAGTTTAGTGCAGCCAAGCACTGGAATATATAGAGGGTTAATATATTTACTAATAGATATTCTAATAATATCTATTTTTATAAATAAAACTCATTTTTCACTGCTCATGAATTTGCTTGTTTTATTTCAGTAAATTGTAGCAATATCACAACTGTGGAGAATAATTTCATGAATTATAGTACTCTGGTTAGTCTTCCATATTCTACTCATTTCCAAAGTTAACTTAGCTCACCCTTTTCCCTCTCCTTTTTTTTTTCTAAAGAGAATAAAATATAATAAACAAATATTAGAAATGATATGGAATTTCACTGAACAAGATGATAGGAATTTAACAATGGTTGTTATATTGTGTATTGTTGTCTTCAAATTAGTTGGTCAGATTGGCAGACTTGAGCATGCAAAATTGGCCAAAAATTAAAAAGAAGGAAATAATTTAAGCATTGACTGTTCCTTTCAGTAGAGCAGTAGAAAGCAGCAGCACAATTGCCCCAGCTACCCAGTGTCCTTCTTCCTTTTCGGTGAAATTGTTTCACGTATTTTGTGAGGCACTTAGGTTGTCACATCCCATCTTGGGGCCTTACACCCTTATGAATGATTTCTTGTAATGTGAACATGAGGTCCATCCTGCTCTATACAATTCCATGGCTTTGAAAAATGTACAAGGCCATGCATCTGCTAAAAATAACCCCTTTGCTTTGGCCATGCACCGATTTGCTCCAAACTCTTGCAGACATGTGATTAAGATCATCTCTATGGTTCTGCCTTTTTGCAAAATGTCATCTATTTTTTTTTTTTTTTTTTTTTTTTTTTGTCTTTTTGAGACAGGGTCTCACTATGCAGTTCAGGCTGGCCTTAAGCTCACTCTATAGCTCAGGCTGGTCTTGAACTCACAACAATCCTCCTGCCTCAGCCTCCCGAGTGCTGGGATTACAGGCCTGCGCCACCACGCCCGGCTAATGTCATCTATTTATAATAACAGAATTTAGTATTTTTAAACTGTCTTTTCTCACTTAGAAAAATATCTAATACATTTTCCAAGTCTTGTGGCCTGAGAACTCATTTATTGCTATTGGATAATATCTGACTGAACGGCCACACCACATTTTGTATTACTATTTGTCCACTGAAGGATGCCTTAGTGGTTCTCAGTATTTGATATTAGCTGTACATGTGTTACAAATATCTGTATGCAATTTTTTTAGCATAGAAGTCAATTGGGGAAACAACTAGCAGTATATATTGA
>PVKA01024462.1:0-34200 GCA_004027165.1 Ctenomys sociabilis | reverse complement strand
CAGGCAGGCTGAGCCCAGCAAAGGAAGAAGGGGTCACTTCCATGAAATGTCTACAGCAGGTGGAACGCAGGTCAGTAGCTTCCAGGGGTAGACAGTTGAAAGGTACTGGGGTTTCTTAGGTGCAATGGAAATGTCCAAAAGTTGATGGTAATAATAGCTGCACAGCTGTAAATACATCGAGGCTGTTGGCTTCCACATGCTGAATAGGTAAGTTATATAGGACATGAGCTACCTTTTAATAAAGCTGTTATAAAAAGAGAGGAGGGCATGGGGCTGGGAGCTGGAAGGACTTCTCATCAGTACAACTCTGTCCACAAAACTGGTTCTTTTCTGAATCTCCCAGAACAGAAATGAGGGCAAAGTTTTGTGAGGTTCCTTACAGGAAGGAAAGTACAGCATAAAGAGGCTTAGCCTCTCCCCTGAAGTCGCACAGCAGTGGACTGCAGAACCCTGGCTCCACCCTGGTTATCTGGAACCAGAGTCTGCACCCTTAACCACTGCATTGCTTTTGCATCGCTTTTGACTGGGTTAGTTTTGACCAAATCACTTTTGACCAATAAGCAGCCTAAGTCTATCACTGGGGCACCTGCAAAGCACCAGGGAAGCAAAGAAAATATTCTAGGAGACATACGTGCTTTTGAACACTTCTAAATAGAAAACTCAAAGCAACACTTGTAAGTAAGATCAGAACACCATCTGCAGGGAGAGTCCATCGCCCCTGGAACTAGCTATCTTGGGGTCTTAATCAGGCTTATGATCTGTGCCCTGGCCTCCCTGCTCTGGCTTTTTCTTAGGGTCCCGAGGCAGGGAAGAGCCAGGTTTGATAGAGACCAGACTTTAAAGGCCAGGCTCCAGAGCTCATTCTCTACAGTATCTGCAGAAAGGCAGTGACTCAACAGAAAATTCAGCGCACTTAGAGGTTATCACCGCCTCCAACCCCTCCAGCCCCCAGCCCAGCACTTCAGAGCCCACAGAAGAGACCCAGGCTCCATCCCAAAGGCAACTCCTCCCCAAGCTGCCTTTCAGAGATCAGCTTTGTCGGGTGGCTGCTGCCACCTACCGCAGAGACAGCACACGGCACCTCTCCAGCCAGTCTGAGAACCAAGCAAGCAGTGAGCAGAACTGTGCACCCAGGTCATCCCCAGATCCTCAGGCAGGCGGTGGAGCTGCTTGTGTGCTTCAGCCTGCTCCCCACCCCCTGCAACATGCCAGCATGGAGGGCACACTTGTAGGCTCCTTCTCTTTCAGCTTGCATGTCACAGGGCAGCAAGACATCTGTACCTCTCTTCCTAAGGTCACTATGAGGACGCTCCCTTCCATCTGCCATCTCTATGCTCCCATCTCTACAGTTAGACCTCTATACCATCTCACTGCCCCCTACTCCAGGAAGCTCCTCCTGGTTGCTGCCTCCATCTACTGAGCCCATGAGCTACTGCAAATCACAGCTGCTACCCTGTCTGTCTCTCTCCTAACTACCAACCATGAGAATGATTGCTGTGGTTTTAATATCCCCTCCAGTTCTCACGGTGAATTTACCTATCACAGTGATGGCAGGAGAGGAGACCCTTAGAAGGTGACCAGGTCATGGGCCCTCTGCCTCATGCATGGGTTGGTGCCACAGGGCAGGATGGTCACCTACATAGAGCAGCTTGTTATAAAATCCTCTTGCACCTGCTCTCTTACCACTGGCACACTGGAGCTCACTAAGCCACAGCGAGTGAATCTCATGGGGATTCAGCCCCTTGATCTTGGATGGCTCAGCCTCCAGGACCAAGAGGGATAAACCTCTGTTCTTTAGAAATGACCCAGACCGTGACATCCTATCGAAGCAACAGCAAACAGACTAAGACAGTAGTCAGAATGACACCCATATATGGGAGAAGCAGAGCTCTGAGGACAGCACCTAACTGGGGATTCAGAGCAGCAGGAGGACGATGTTTTTACTGCCTTCTTTTGCAGGTAAGAAATGGGGTAGGCTCTGCACTCAGCCCCAACCTCCCCGAGAGCTGAGCAATCTTGCCTGGGATGGGCCAGACTCTCCCCACTTTCTGCAACGCCCACCCACTGACAAGGGAGCCTTAGTTCATCTACTACTTATTCAACCACTGGAAACCAGGAATCTCTTTGGCTGAGAAAGAGATCTCTGTGCTTTATAATGTTCGTGGAATGGTAAGAACCACTGTTATAAAATAATGAATTAAAGATGAAGCCAGGAGCACTGGCTCCGACCTGTAATCCCAGCACTGAAGCAGGACTGTAGGTTTTAGTCTTCCCTGGACTCAGAATGAAATATAAAAACAATCTGTGATATAACTGAAAGGTAAAGTGCCCTCGATTTGAACTCTAGAGCTATAAAATAATAATCATCATAATAACAAATTAAAATTTTTGGTGCTGACCCCGAAACCAGGTGTGATGACACACACCTGTAATCTCAGCACTGGGGAGGCTGAGGCAAGAAGGTCACTGTGGTCTGAACTGCATAGTGAGACCCTGTAACACACAAATAAATAAGTAAATAAATAAAGATTTTAGAACAACTTATGATGCCTAGTCAGTAAGAGGCACTGCTGGGGCAGAGCCCCCTCCCACCCCCTCACACACTTCTCATCTGTACAGGCTACTTCTGTAGGTGGGGGATGATGCAGGAAAGACAGGAGAAAAATGACAATCCGAAAGGCATCTCTCCGCCCCAGGACAAAGCTGCCTTCCGAGAACCAGTGAGCTCTGGGCACCTGTGTGCCAAAGGAGTTACCATTCAAAGTGCTCATGGAATTAGGGGCGACACCACCAAATGCTGGAGGGACCTGCAAGGACTCGAGCTGGGGCATCCACAGGGGCCCACACTTGAGGGCAACTAGCTGTGGATTTGGTGTGTGTGTCATCAGGACCTGAATGATGCTGGGTCATGGCACATCCTTGAAGGATCTGCCTGCAGGCATGCAGAGGGTTGGTCCCCAAAACAACAAACCTACTCTGTTCCTCACAGTGCAGGGCCAGGCAAATTCGGGATGGGAAGAACAAGGGCAGGACAGCAGAACCCTTGCATGTAGTGGGTATTCAAGGAGCATTTGCCCAAAACAGGGATTAAATAGCGAATCTCACTGAGAGTAGGGCTGGGTAAGCAGAACCTCAGGTCTCACTTGGAAACAGTGAATCTCAAAAAAGCCATCTAGCTACTCTACACCTCTTTGTCCATCTGTAAATGGGACAAATTGGCAAGAAGAAGAGGAACCTTGGACCTGGGCAGAAAGAGTCCGGGCAGGTGGGCAGCAGCAGGCAATACCATCCAGGCCAGGCTGGCTAACCAGCTGCACCACTGAGGCTAATTGTTTCTCTGGGTACAATAGGATCGATATCTCAGTGCCTCTCAGAAGAGCAGCAATGGGCCCAGCACCAGGAATAGCAAGTGTGAAACAGCACCAGTGATGGTTTAAAACAACTGTTGCAGAACCAACTGACTAAAGTGGGTAAAGGAACTCCAGAGGCAGAGCCAGAAACCCCAGCACTGAGGATCCATGCACCGGAGCTCTGGAATCTCTGCCTTCTCACACTGCCAGACCTCACTCACATGCAAAAGCCCTGAGAACACCAAGGGGGTACCTCCCAAAAGAGGCCTCTACAGACTTGCAGTAGCCAAAGTCTCCCTGGAGGAGAGATTCCAGCACCAAGCCCAAGGACATGTGAGTGATAACAGGCAGGGACAAGGGTGGACAGTCATATGTGTGGGTTCAAGGACCAGAGATGGAAGCATGACTGCAGGACGGTGCCCAGCATGTGTGGACACCTCATGTCAGCAAGCATCTGTCGGGAAGCCAGAGAGTGCTGGGTTGTGCACGTGCTGACCCATCTGCTGGCATATCCAGGACAACCGTGCCATATCCTTAGTGCTGTGTCTGCATCTGCCTTCTGCTCTCCAGTGTGACCTTCCAAAAACTCAACAAACTCAACAAGGACAACCACTGACCCACCGTCGGCACAAATCCAAGGTCCCCAAGCTCGGCTGTTGGTAAGAATGCCCTGGTAAGCATCCTCAGGGGCTGGCTTCAGACACTTTTCTTCTTGCTCACCCACTCCAGCTACTGCAGGCTCTGCCGCAGGCCTTGGGAATGCCAACTGGCCCTGCTCAGCCTTTCCTTATGCTGTGCCTTCTCCCCATCTCTTTGCAGCATCTGCCCCTCACCGATCAGATGTCGGCTGTAATGCCACCTCCTTGGAAGGCCTGTGCCAGTACCTTACTGCCAGCACCACCTTCCCCCACCCTTCTACCCCAACACTGCCTCAGGCTGCACCAGAGACCAGGTAACTCATGAAGAGAAGTTCATCTGATACAGAATCAGATAAGGTCTTTTGCTTCTGCAAGCTGGGAAGTGCAAAGTCTGAGCACACCTGCGAGGCCTCCAGGGAGGGCTTCTTGCTCCATTATAACATGGTAGAAGGTACCACATGGTGACCCCAAGCAAACACAACAGCTTGGGTCTCTCTTTCTCTCCATGCAAAGCTACTGATGCCTTCATGGTGACTGTGTCCCATATTCTGATCTACTTCTAAACTGCCTTCCCAGAGTTCTACCTCTAAATACCATCATCATGAATTGGCGGGGGGGGGGGGGGGTTCCAACACATAAACTTTTGGGATATATTCAGACCGTAGCAACCCCTCTGTTTTTTTTTCCTCTGGACAACTATCAGAACATGCAGAGGCTCTCTTACCTGACTGTGCCGCTTCACTGCCTCTCTCCCCATCTGGGACTGCAAGCTCTAGGACAACAGCATGAAATACTAACTTTTCTGTCATTACCTTTGAACACAGTGTTCAGTCAAGAGTCAACAAGCATGTCAGAGCCCGTGAGAGATGGGTTAGTGGCAAGAGGGCTTGAACGTTGAGTTCAAGGGTCAAGTGATCTGTGGAGAACTCCACAGCCAGGGCAAAACACAGGATGACAAGAGAAGCGCCTGTGTCACATGAGGGGGAAAATAACCGAAAGGACTGTAAAGATGATAATGGCAAATTTCAAGAGTGGATCTAAATTCGCCAATCCTGGCAAAGGCTGAAAATTATCATCCCAGCTGGTGGAAATGTCAATTCAAACTTCATTTATAAAACGATTTCAGGCTCTGATTGCTAAATTATTATTTCATATGAGAAAGAGCATTGTCTAGATAAAAAATGATGGCAAAAGTAAAAAATTCAATTTACTCAACATTCCCCTGCTTGAAAAAAAAATTTTTTTAACATTAAAAGTTTCTCTGGATAATTACTGATATAAATATCACTTAGTACAGATGTTGTATATAAAATGTAATTATTACTCATGGAAAATCAATGGTGGCAAATGATAAAATCCATGATCTGGGCCTTTCTGCTAAGCAGAAATGTATTAGTGCTTTGGTTGTGGTTTATGTGCTTTTTAATTGAAAATGATCTCTAACTAGAAATGAATCTCAACATAGAATGGAGCAGCCAACTGCAAATAAAGATGTGCTAACAGCCAAGCGCTCTAACAATACAGGCATTCCAAGCTGAGAAGCTTCTGTACCCCAAAAGCATCCACTGCTCCTCCCACGTTTGCTGTCTGCTCTGCTCCACTGTGGCCCCTGGCTGTGAACATGGGAGGCCTGGTCCCATCCAATAAACATGAGAGCAAATGAACAAACAGGATCAAGGCAAGTTGTGACACTCAGGATGAACGAATGGATGAGATACAATCCACAAAGCCACTGTGATGCGGGAAGGTTCTCTAAGATGAGCGCAGTTGAGACAATACCAAGTGAAGTGGATGGTCAGGACCCAGACATATTCAAACAAGGAATGCACACAGGCAAGAACACATTAAAGAAGTTAAAAGACACTCATTTGATGACTCTTGTCACTGATTGTAGTTGGTCCCCTCTAAAACCCTTTTTTGCACTTGATGGCGATTGTGATGGTGCTGGGAGGTAGCCCTATGTGAGGTGATCCGTCATTAAAAGGGAAGAGGCCCTTCTTGCAGGAGTAGGCTGGTCCTTCAGGAAATGGGTTGTTGTGATGCCAGGCTGCCCTTATGATCCCCCTCTTCCCCATGGCCCCTTTGCCACCTGCATTTCTGGCACAATGCAGCAGAAAGCCTCCAGATATTGTGCTGGGCTCCTGGACTCACCAGCACCCACAATCATGAGCTGCATAAACTTCTACTCTTTGTAGATCACTCAGCAGGTGAAAGCAACAGAAAATAGACCAAGAGCATAATGCTAAAGTACACAGAAGGCATCATTCTAGGACCATATTTGCCCCTGGGACTTCACAGCACCTTTTTTTGGTCTCTTGTTTTTTATTACCCCCACTCCCCTTTTTTTTAAACAAACCTTTACTTGAGAGATAGTATGGCAGTAATTGGCATGACATGTCCAGCAGTACATATTTAGAAGGCCAGAATGACAGGCATTCCAAGCAAGACCCTAGTAATACACATTGCTATCTTCAGTGCAGTTGTTTAGTTCACAGGTATCAGTATATTTAGGGTGAAAATCCTACCAATTAACTGCTAGTTTCAAAAACCTGCTGAAGGTTCTCAGGATCATTGCCTTAACCACCTTGTGAATATAAATGTACGGCTTTGCCCCTGTCATGTTTCCTAGCTTTTCTCCTTGGCCTCTCTTTGTTGTTTAATCTTTAAGTTCTCACTTGTCTTTTAATTGTGTTATACCTTTCTAATTTTATTTCTTCTTTTGAGTTCCTACACTAGGGAGACTATATGATATCTACACATGTGGGTCTGGTTTATTTCACTTATGAGTGTATCTTCAAGTGGCATCTACTTAAATATAAAGGCTTCAAGATTATCATTCTTTATAGCTGAGTGATACTCCATTGTATAAAAATAGCCATCTTTTTTCATCCATTCCTCAGGCAATGGGCATCAAAACTTAACTAATAAGCACTCAGATAATGATCTGTTCACTAGAATTTGTAAAGAACAAAGAAATTAGGGCCCCAAAATTTAAAGACCCAAACCAGAAATGGGCATCCGAGATGAACACACGCTTCTCAGAAGATGAAATTAAAGAAGCAAATAAATATATGAAAAAATACTCCACATCACTAGCCATCTGTGAAAGGCAAAATAAAACAACACTGAGATACCATCTCACCTGAGAAAGAATGGCTATCATAAGAAATCAACCAAATGTTGGAGAGGCTGTGGGGAAAAGAGAACCCTTCTCCAGTGCTGGTGGGGATGTAGACTGGTGCAACCATTATGGAAATCAGTGTGGAGACTCCTTAAGAAACTAGGACTGGAAATCCCATTCAAACCAGCTATACCCCTACTGGGAATTTTCCCAGAGGAACTGAAAACATCATATCATAGTGATATATGTGTACCTGTGTTCGTAGCAGCACAGTTTAATGCACCTTGACAGATCATTTTCATTTCTGAAAAGTTCTGAACTGCCCCACTCCAGATTCCTGGAAAATCCATTGGGCATCTCTTTCCAAATGGACCACCCACTGACTAGTCTTCACCTTCTCCTACCCATAAGTGCTCTTCAATAACCTTAGCACCAATGCAACCCATAGTGAAAATCCAACTGTTGACCAACAATCAAGCAGCTATGCTCTGCCCCATCAGCCCAGAGGCCTGGGGTAGTGGGGGAGGAAGGTGCACAGTCAAGACCTTTCCTCCACTGCATGCCCATCTGTGTACCACAGCCTTGCCTTCCACTATCCCACAGCCACCCCCAGCAAAAACTTACACTCAGACCTCGGATCCTACCAAGAGCCACCATGGCCCAGAGAAGCCTGCCATTGCCAACTTCTGTGCACACATAAAAGAAGGACACATCCAGCTTGTGGGTAGTGCTCTTGCTCCTCTCCCAGCATGTGAGGGTCAGGCAAGCAGCACTCCTTCAACACCCTGGTGTGGAATCAGGATCCAGGCCATACATTCTACAGATTCTAGAGGCAAGAGTGGAATCCCAGTGTCTGCACTTTGGGAACAAGGAATTTGGATGAAGAAAGGGTTTGGCATCTGGGAGGAAGGGGTACTAAGAGTTGCGACTCGACTTCCTTTTGGAGCTCTGACAGGGATTCTTCCCCCAGCCTCAAAACACCAAAGCCACATAACCAAGGATAAAGGAGGAAAGAATGCATTGTCACTGAATCAGGGCTCCACTGCCAGCTCCATTATGAAATCAATCATCTCACAAATCTTCATAAAGCCTCATGAGAAGGCTGTGTATCTGCCCCCCCAAAATCCCTTTACTTCCTTCCCTTTTTGTTTTGCATTTATTCTTTCCCCTTCCATTGTCTTCTCTGGAAGAAACACAAATGAGACAGCATGATTAATTTCATATTTTGGCTACCACTGCAGAAATACCTTTCTTCAAACTCTTGTGCAAAAAGCAGAGATTTAATCAGTCTCCAGTGTGGTTACCTTGTGTATTTGGGATCTCTGATGGGGGTGATGAAGAAGTTTTCAAACATTAAACTTTAATGAGCAGAGCAGGCACACATATTGCCGCGTCAACACTCAGTTTGACCTCACTGGGGAAAAATCCGGGCTGCTCCATCAATCTCAGGCTGAGCCATACTGTCATTCACCCTCAACTCTTATTACATCTACCTGACCTGTGTATGCATGGAAAATATTCCATTCTACCAGTCAACCCCATGGAAAGCAGCAGGGTAAAGACTTGGCAAAATTTGGCCAAACTGAGGAAGATGGGGCAGGGCAGAGGGTTTGGTTGGCCCTGGGTTGGGTTGGGTTGTTGTTCTTGTTGTTCTGCCTCAATGTGCAAATTGATCATTTTTACAGGTTGAAAAATCTTAATGAAAAAATACAAAACCTGAGATGCTTAAAGACCCAAAACTTTTGTAACATACCACCACAAGTAGAAAATTTTACATTTGACCTTATAGAACAGTCACAGCCAAAATACAACCACCTCCAAAATCTTGTACAAAATTACCTTCAGCCTGTGTGTACAAGGGATGCATGAAATTTAAATGAATTTTGTGTTTCAAGTTGTATTCTATTCCCGAGATATCTCATTATATACATATGTGCAAACAATGCAAAATCTAAAATCATCCCCAATCCAAAACAATTCCGGCCCAGAGTGCTTTGGATAGGGGATGCTTGGCCTGTGCCTACAAGTCCCAGCCCCTCCCATCTCAGAGGCCCTTGCTGACATGGAGTGCACACATGCAGGGAGAGGGAAAGCGTGGCCCAGGACAGAAAAACAGTGAGAGTCAGGCCCTGAGGATCTGAAGTTTAAGTCCTTCTAAGCCAAGGACTGGCACACATTTTCTGTGCAGGGCTGTACAGTTTCTATCACCATCCATTCTGCTGCTGTAACATGAGAACAGCCACAATGATGTGGAGCCAAAGGAGCATCGCTTCATCCCAATAGAACTTCATTGACAAAAATAGGCAATAGGCCAGATGAAACTCATGGGCGTAGTTGGCCAACTTCTGACCCAGAGCCAAGGGTGAGCATAAGGGAATAGGACCCCACAGTGAAGATGAAGAGAATCAAGATCAGACTTCCCTTGAATGTTTTGCTTGGAGGTAAAAATAAAAGGGTCAAGCTCCTATTTGACGGTTGATGATTGAATGGACAAGGTAAATGTCATTTCATCTAAATGAGTCACCCATTAGATTACAAAAAGGACAGGTATGCCTTTCCAGCCCCAGAACCTCTGCAGGTGCTATGCAGTCTGTTTTTGTTCTCTGCCTCTCTTTTTTTAAGAGAATAAAAACATTAGAAATAATACAGAATTTCACTACACAAAATGATAGGAATTCAACGATGGTTGTTACATTGCATATTGTGTTTGAAATGCTTCCTGTTCCATTTTTTTCTCAACTTAATTCTCTTCATCCTCAGGCCACAGCACAAAGATGACAGGCTTCAGGAAGATCTGGGTGGGGCTTCCCATCCTCAGGAGCCCTCTCAGCAGCCTGCACTTTGCTTTGCTTGCATTCAGGTCAGTGTGCATTGTCTTCATGTGTCAGTCTCTTGCCTCCATCATTCAGCTGCACTCCGCACGGTCACACCTAGCTGAGCCACCACACAGCCTAGGGTCTGATGTGGACGAAGCGTTAAGCAACTGAATTCAGAAAGTGGCATGAAAGGCTGGAGGTACAATTACCTAGTTATGGCTGAGCACTTGCTGCACACGTCCCATCCAACATTTTCAGAGGGTGACAGGACTGTCTGGGGTTCTCAGACTCTGTACAGGCATCAGTGTCCCTGGAAGGCTATTGGGACTGATCCCCTGGCTCCAGCCTCAGAATTGGTTGGCCAGAGATGGGACTCAAAAAAAGTACACTTCCCACAAGCTCCCAGGTATTGCCTGTACTGCAACCTGGGGAACCACACTCTATAGTGTGCAACTCTGGCAGGGAATCTGGACAAGGCACCAGTGTCCGAAGTACTAACTGGGGCCTGGATCCCAGCACCATCTACAGCCTCTCTGAGGTAAGAACACACCTATGTATTTGTCCTTGTTGCATGTTTTTTTGTTTCTCAAAACTCCCTGGTTAGCTTTAATTACAGCTGAGCCTGAGAAAAATTGAGTTCAAGCAGTTTACAGTTCAAAAGGCATCACAGGGTCAAGAATTCAGCACAGGCCCTTGCGGGGTAGCGTGAGGACATTCTATGGAACCCCGCTCGAGGCTCAGCGCACTCACCACTCTCTGGGCAAGTTCTAGGATGCTTGTAAAAGGCGGGTGAATACTGCACGACACCTGGCAAAGCTTTGGCAGCACAGGGTATGTGATAGCTGTTATCTAACTTATTGCTGTATGAACCCCACTGTAAACAATGACCATCAGGTATTACTTTCCCTTGCACATGTTACATTACTAATGCCACCACCATATTCTGTGGGCTTCATGCACAAATGCATAGATTTCTTGTGGGCAAAAGAACCCAGATAGAAAAGGATGCACAAAACTGTGAGTCTGTGGACATGACATTCATTTAAGACACGCAGAATGAAGAGCAGGCACTGGAGAGGACTGGCTGGGGACACTGGCAATACTTTCTTAGGCAGTGGTCACTTAGCAAGGGAATACTGATGGTCAGTAAAGCGGCGAATAGCTGGCTGGGGTTCACATTTTTGATCTCTAGTTTTCAAGGCTGATTATTTTCTGGATAGATCTTGTTTACAGGGAAGGATAGGTAAATTATGTGCAGAAGCAGTGTTGTTTGATAGAAAAGTCTTGAGCATCTGCACATCTTGGCACCCATGGGGGTCCCACAGCCAGCCCTCTACCCCATGGATACCGAGAGACCACTGTCCCATTCCTTAATCTTGGTGCTGGTCTCCACACTAATCACACTCTGTGGTAATCCATGAGCTGTATTCTTTGTATCTATTGCTTTTATTAACATTTATTCTACTTCAATAAAAAGAAAAAAGTTTATTAAAATAAAAACTTCATTGCGCTAGAGGCAGGTGCACCTCCACTTGGAGCCTGCAGGCGGCGCAGCGGCTTCATGAACACTGCCTCTGCGTCTCTGGTCCTCGGATTCGCCGCCCTGAAGTTTCAGGGTGCCCTGCAGAACAGGGATGCGCTGCCCTCACAAGCAGACGGGTGCCTGGAGACAGGGCAGGACCCCACAGTGCTCATCTTGGGCTCAGTACCACGGCGAGCTAGAAATTCCACTCCCCAAAGCTCTTGGCACCTCGCAGCAATTCTTCCAGGGAGAGCTTCAGAGAACATCATGGCCCACTGTAATGAGCAGGGACATTGCAGCCAAGCCCAAAAGGCTTGGGTTCAAGTCTTGGCTCTGCCACTGGTAATGGGGAGCCTTTGCTCTTCACTCTCCTTTCCCATTGTAAAGAGAGAGGTGATGCCCCCACTTCATGTGTCATGATCAGGACTTGAAGTAGTGCATGCCTGTCACATACCAGAGTCTGCCTCAGAATGGTACCCATAGCCGCCCTTCCTACCATGGAAGGGTGAGAGCTGCCTAGATGCCCCTGCCCCACCCTCCACGCAGCACTTTACAGCCATGGCAGAGGTGAGAACACAATTCACCTTCTCTCCTCACCCTAAGCCCCACCACATGAGAAGCTGCTGGAGGGCCATGCTAGTGGCTGCAGCTCACAGTGTCCAGCCTCAGGGGTGGTGGCCACACTGAGGTGGGCTGCAGAAGGAAGCCACAGATCTGGCCTGGGTTTGACCTCCTTCCCAGATGCTCTAGGCTGGAAGATAGCCCAGAACTCAGCACTTTCCATGCCAGGAAGGCTGGCAGGTACCTGGAGCTAGTGGAGGAGGACAACATCTTATAAGCTCGGACTGATTTCAACGTCCCAGGATGGGTGCCTCATTAATGGTGTGACCCTAGAAAAGCACCCTGACCTCGTGGAAAGCCCTCTCTCCCACTTTAGGGCTGCTGTTAGAGTGAAGGACTCATTGCATCAGCAGCCTGGTAGGTAGCAGAGCTCAGAGGCTGCCCTCCCCCTGGATGGCCCAGAGCTTCTGCAATAACCATAGAAACAATAAAAATACCAGCTGCTGTGTAAGAGTTTGCTCCATGACATGACAGCTCTGTGTGCAGGAGCCTCTGTCCTTATTCTTCAGGTAAGGACAGAGTCCTAAGACCAAGAAAGATAAGAACTTCATCTCATCCAACTGGGGTCACCTGAGAGCAAAGGCTGACTACAAATCAGCCCTGCCTGCTCTTATAACCCACCTGTGTGCCTTAGAACTTTGGCCTGTCTCAGCTCCGTCCTCAGGGTAAGCCTTAGATATTAGGGACGCTTATGACCAATCCATTGCCCTCTGCCCTCCTCCCAAGCAGCAGGCGTAATGTTTGATTCATCTCATGTCTTAGGTTCTTCCTCCTTTAAGCGCAAGCTTGAGCACTGTCAAGGCCAAAGGAGAAAGGTGAGCAAGGCTTCAGCCCTGGAGTCTCCCACAGTGCACAGACAGCCCCACCCTCTCCCTGTGCTGCCCAGAGGCCTGGGGTCCGGAAGGGCTTACTAGCAGTGCACTGCGATAAGTCAGGCCATCAGCAGGCTCATCTGTACAAATGTGGGTGATACAAGAGAAGAATCTACTGGGAATGAACCTAAAAAAGACTAAGCAGTCTGACATCTGTCTAAAGTATTTGGCAGAATCCTGGCACTAAGTCAGCACACAGGTTGCAGCTCTTTCATCACCATGACATCATCCATCATCATTTCCATCATAACGGTGCTCCTCTCTCATCACTGTCATTGTCTCCACCACCGTCATCTCCACCACATCCCCACCATCAACTCGACACTACCATCATCACTATTGTCTCCACCACCACCACCACCATCATTTCACCCCATCACCATCATCTCCACCACCATCATACCACTGCCATCACCCCCACAACTGTCATTATCACACAATCACCATTATTTCATTTCAAGCATATGACATAGGCCAAGGGCACACAGTTCAGTGAGGGCAAAAAGAAGCCTGAACTTGCCACACTGAGAAGGCAGATATGTGCTCCAGCATCTTGGAAGACATAACCACGAGCCTTGCTTGGCTCCTCGGACCCCCCACCAACAACCACATCACAGCCTCAAACACACATGAGCATTCTAAGGCTAGCAACACAGGTCTGAATGCTTCCATTTCCCCACAAACACAGACTTTTTCCCCAGGACATGGACCAAAACAGCCCCTTCAGACTTAGGTTTCTGGGAGAGAGGTAGGGTCCACGTCTACCTGATTCTTAAATTCCCCACAACAATCTAAGGACGCCCAGACATGATCCATACTTGCAGGCCCGGCAAGATTTCTGCCCCTCATATTATCTCAGGCTCCCTTTCCCCCTTCTCCCTTTGGTTCATGAATCTTTCACTCCCTGGAAATAAATTAACTCTTTTTTCCACTTGAGGTCCTCTGTGAGAAATGCAAGAAAGAGTAGAAAACAAGCCATTCCTTCTCTCTGTCTGCAGGCTCCTTCCAGCCGGGGCACAGCTGGAAGGGTCACTCTATATCCACAAGTCTTCTAGGCACTCTGGTGCAGCTGCCAGGGGCACCAGGAAAGAAAACCTCAAACCTGGCATAGTCAGGGTATGTGAGTGATGCTTAAGGTGAGCCCTGAGAGATGAGAATGTTTCTCATAGTGGAGGGATTCACAGAAGCTGAGACAAAGCATTCTGGAAAGATCTTACTTGTGCAGAGGTGCAGAGGTATTTTAGGGGCCCTGATTCTCCACTGACATGAGTGTTGAGAATGAAGGAAATGAGGTTTGACAAGAGGCCAACAAGGTGCAAGAGTTCCAACTTTGCTGGGTCTTACAGGCCAGACAAGAGTTGAGGATTTCATTCTTAAGCCCTTGGGAGCACACTGAAGAAATAGGTTTGTAAAAAAGCAACTGAGTTTTACCAATGCTTCTTTCCTGGTTGGAAGTGGGAAGAGCCCTGACCTGTGACTTCTCCCTTTCCTTGGAAGGATACAAGTGAACCCCAAAGCTTACTCATCCCACCCAGAAGATGCATTCAGGGAAAGGCAGAGATGTCCCAGTACCTACCTGGACTAAGAATCATTTTCTCCAAACCCAAAGATGCTCTCATATTCCTGGTGACAAGGTGGACACCCTAAGCACCTGCTGCCTTGCACAAACTTTCCTTCCTTCAGCTCTCACTCCTCCACACCAAGGAGTCCACACTTGAAGCTAACCACAGTGAACAGGGTGGACCTGAAGACCTTGCCTGCTGGGGCACAGGTTCTCACCTCCTCTGCTCTGGATTGGAAGATGAGACACCTGAGCTGGAAGGCAGCTGAAGAGCTAGCGAGCAACTATGAAGACCCTCCCCCCTCCCCCAACATGGTCAGTCTCAGGACACAGGATGGCCCCAGACCAGACTCTTGCTTCACATCGCCCACTTCAGCAGCCCTACAACCCACCTCCATCCCTGGGACCGCCTATCTGACATCATCTGGCAGAGCGTGTTTATGGAGTTTTAAGTGTTATTACTTTAAAGATTGACAGGAATAAAGTGGTTCTCTCAGAGGAAGTGTTTCAGGGGAGAGAAAAGAGTTGTCAAAATTCTTTAAAAAAAAAAAAAAAGTATGAGAAAGCAGAGAATGGAAAAATCAGCTCACACCACACACCAACCAGGACCTGGGAACCTTTTTCATAATCATCTGTGATGCAGGAGCTGTTATTGCCTCCATTTTGCAGTGGAGAAAAAGAAGTACAAGAGAGCAACGATATTATTCTACAGGAAAAACTGATCACACACTCTAGGCTGGCCACTGTGGCACTTCTGCAGAGAACAGGCCTTGCAAGCACTTGGGAAGTTGAAGGTATTGTTAAGGAAACTCCTTGAATTAGTCCTTGAGTGATAGAGCCTCATGGTTAAAAGCCTGAGCTTCCAACCCAGCTTGGAAGTCACTTGGCTCAACAATCATCACTCTTATCTGTTACAACAAAAGGAGGGGGGATGGAACCAGGAATGGTGGTGCAAGGGTGTCACCCTAGCCCCTGAGAGGCTGAGGCAGGAGGCTGAACAACTTAGTGACTTAGCAAGACACTGTCTCAATTTTTAAAGGGGGGAGGGGTGCAGTTCAGTGTAAAGGCCCTCAATTCAATCCTTTGCTCTACTAAAATTAATAAATCAATAAGTAAAAAGACAGTGGCATCCTCTTCATCGAGTTACAGTTTGACATAAATTTTTAAAGCCGTGCATGTGCCTTATTACAGTAACAGACATTTAGTATGTGCTTAGTATGCATTGGCCATTGAGGACATTATAATATATCAAATTTTGGCACACAACCCCTAGGATGGTGCCCAGTAACACCACCTCCAATGTCTAAACCCTCAGATAATCCCTTTCCCCTGAATATGGGCTGGACTTTCACACTAGATCCTACTGAAACCAGTAAAATAGAAACATAGATGTCATTTCTAAGTTTAGGTTACCCCCAAAGAGTCCCATGGCTCCCATCTTGGGCATCCTCTCTCATTCCTTCATTATCACTGCAGGAAGTAACATGTCAAGAGAAAAGCCGCCCAACAGACAGGGCCATAAAGCAGGGAGCAGGTGTCTCTAGACAGCAGCCCAAGGGACCATCAGGTGCCCTGTCCACCCAGCCTCACTGTCCAGTGGAGAAGCACATGCTCCCTGTTCACACCGCAAGCTTACTGCAGCTCCGCTAGTGCCTTGATTGTAGCATGTGAGAGACCAAGCCCCAGCACAGTTCTCAAGCACAGGAACTGTGAAAGAATAAACATTTGTGGTTTGAACCCACAGCATCTGGAGTCATTTGTTACATGGCAGTAGATAACTAACACACTCACTCAATCCTATCTATGTTCACTTAAGAAGCCTTCGCTTAATCAGCAGATCGGGGTGAGTTCTAGATGGAGCCTTATGAAAGACAAATTGGCACATCAGGAAGCAGTGAGTTTGCTGTATTTCACACTTTGGAACATGGAACCTGACAGCCTTCACAGCTGTGGGAACAGGAAACTCAATCTGGACCTTGGACAGCTAGATCCAGAAGATGCCTAAGAGCCTAAAGCAACTGTAATTTCTGTTTCACAAATAGGGAAGAAAGTGCCTCATGAGATTAGTCAAGTGAGACTTGCTTTAGGGCCACCTGGAGTGGGGCACACAGCAGGGGGCACATGGTGGGACACATGTCACACATCCGAGCTACTTGCGCTTCCAGCCTGAGTGCAGAGGGCATAGCCACTGCAGGAGCCCAAGTCATGAGGCACCCTGAACCCTAAAGATGAGAATTTTCCTGTTACTACCTACTTACTACACTTTGTCCAATGTATTAAGGACTCTCCTGTGCAGGCCACAAACCTTATAACTTTCTGAAGATGATTCCATGACACTGATGTGAGACCAGTTTGATTGACTGGGACAGATAACAGGCTGCATCTGCCCTACAGAGTTATTGTTAGGAAAAAAAAAAAAAAAAAAACCAACATAGGAAAAGGGACTTGTCACCACAGGCTACTTACAGTCTCCTGTGAACAGTGAGTCTGCTTTGTGTTTTCCTTTCAGGATCTTCAGCCCAGAGAAGCCCCCAGCGTCCTCCTTTCCTCCTAGTGGGATGAGTCCCTCCTGGCTCCCACAGCACCCTTCCTCGGGGGCCTCCTGAAGCCCAGGACTTGCTGCTCAGCCTGCAGGAACCTCTGCTTTGAGCACAGCAGTGACACAGTCAGAAGCAGGGAGGGTAAACATGGGGCACTGGCACCTCCCGTCTCTGCCCTGTGCCCCTGGCAGCCATCCTTAACCCATCAAGACATCTCTCTTAATAGCTCAACTGACTAAGCATTTGTGTAGGCAAACACAGGGACCTGGTTCAGTTCCTCATATGCTGGCCCCACCCCCAGGTGAACAGAGTCAGCCACTGAGACTGAGCCTGGTAGTACAACCCATAATCCCAGTGCTAGGGAGGCTGAAAACAGGAGGATCACTACAAGTTCGAGCTGCACAGTGAGATCCTGTACCAAATACATTAGAAATAAAAGACACCTCTCTTAATGTACCTGGATATGGCTCTAGAATCTGTAGAGAAACAGCTCCTCAAGCTGCCCCTATGACTGGCCACGGGAAATTAGATTTGAACCAAGTGCCAGACCCTGAGCTCTGCACCAGGCAGCCCCCAGGACTGTCACTAGAGCCACTGGGTTTGCAGCACTTCCTCGTGACGGCCAGAGTGGATAAATACAAGGCTGACCAAGTACGCTTAACCCCAGCACAAGAGCTCCTCTCCCAGAATATGACAAGTGGCCACCATTAACTGGAAAAACCCTGTCAGGCAATGATCACGAGCCAAGCAGGTGTCACCAGGGCAGTTGTCATGTGGAAGGCCACCGCTGACTCAAGCAAATATTGTGTAAACTGTAAGCAAAAGGATGGGCATGTCCCACTGAAGACCAAGCCCCGCCTTAAATGAAAGCAAGGCAGAGTCTAATGTGAACAGCAAAATCAACCCAGTCTTTTGTGTTGTGGAGAGAAACAACACCATGGAAGCTGTGAAGACCAAAGTAGGTGCCAGTCACACACCAGCTCCTCCCCAGCCACCAGCGAGAGGACTCTCAACCTTCGGACATATGTGGGGCTGCAGCACTCGCGTTCAGTGTGTTGAATGCAACCCTGAGGAACCTCCTCCTGATTTGTGGGTTCACCTTCAGGAGGTACGGACACTAGGCACCTTCCTTGCAAAGTCTCACAAAATGTACAAGGGGTGATCAAAAACTATGGTGAATGTTTGAAATTTGTTTTAAAGGCTATCACCCTGCAAGATATATCAATCCCCTTTCAAAATGCTCCCCCTTGCTTCAGGTGCACTTACCCATCATCCAAGCCATCTTCTGTGGGACTTCTGGAAGCCTTCATCAGAGTCTTTATAAGGTGTGTTTAAAAAAAAATATATGGTGTACACTGCTGCCACATGCAAAACACTGCAGGGTGTGTCTTCATTCACCTCACTCACCAGGCCTGGAATTGCGTGACTTCTGGTTCTTCCTCCAAGTCAAAATGAGCATGAAAAGTCAACATGTTGAGTCACCTCAGGACCTGGGGGCAGCCATGACAGCACAACTAAAGACACTCATAAGAGAGGCTTTCCAACACAGCCTCAGAAACTAGCAAGAATGATGAGATGAATGCCTTCCAATTGAGGATAATACTCCGAAAGGGATTCATGTCAGTGTGTCTTTTACTGTAATACTTTGTTTTTCATTTAAACATTCATTGTAACTTTGTTTTGATTGACTGATACAGGTTCTCACTACACAGGTTAGACTTGTAGTGATCCTCCTGCCTGAGCCTCCATAGTACTGGGATTACAGGAGTGTTCCACCATGCTGCATGGCATGCAGTACCAGGAATTGAACTCAGGTCTTTGCTCTTGCCAGCATGTGCTTAGACCACTGAGTTATCTCCCCATCCCTCACTGTGCTTTTGATTACTCCTCATGGGCACCAAAAAAATATCCACTAGATATTGTTTCTGAAAGCAGGCAGCTCCTGTCTCGCAGAGGCCATGGTACTTGGACACCTGCTGCCCAGAGATGAGATTCAGCCCCTTGACCTCCCCATAGCTGCACTGGAGATGGGGCGAAGGAAGTGGTGGAGAGACCCGGAGTGGGAAGACCCATCTCTGTTGCTGCATCTGAGCATAATGTCTCAGCAGAGAGAGAAGGCTGCTCCAGGGCCTGAGGAGTGCTTCGGGATACTCAGGGTTCCCCTGTGTGCAGGGAACACAAGGCGTAGGAGGACTGGCTGTGCATGATCCAGGAGGGACACCAAATTGCCTTTCCATCTTATTCTACTGTGTGGCCTTGGGCAAGTTACCTGAGTTTTCTGTTCTCGCAGAGTCCTTATTCTAGGAAGGAGATAATCATTTTAAAAAGTCAGCAAGCCAATCATATGGCAGCACTTCAATTTGATCAGCAGCATAGAAAAATCAGGAGCTGAAACACAGGGATCGGAACAAGGAAGTTTCTCTGAAAAGATGGCAATTAAACCATGGCTTGATTTCTATGTAATGTAGTAAGCCACCATTTGCCCATTGCACAAGCCAGGGTCCCAGCAGGGCTCAGATGGCCTGCTCCAATTAGCATAATTTAATGAAATGACTATTATGAAGGGGTAATCAAAGAACCATAAGAAAACTACAGGGTCCTAGGGACTAAGAATAGGGTGCTGTCAGCCCTGCCACCACCCAAAGCCTGAAAACAGACAGAGAGGATTGTCTTAAGGAGCAGAGATCTTAGCTTAGGAATGCAGCCCATGGAGAAATAGCATCTACAAATGTCCTGTGCTCTTTTCATTCCTCTTATACCTTGCTATGGCTCTCTATTGCCCAAGCCTGTGTGCTGGCTTTTGCAAAGAAGCCTCCTAAGGCATAGTGGAGGGTAGGAAAGAGCAGAAAGTGAGTCTGGAGGAGCAAGTGCATCTTATCCATCCTTCATCTATCCATCCATCCATCCATCTTTCATCTGTCCATCCATCCATCCATCTATGCATCCATTCATCCATCCATCCATCCATCTGTTCATCCATCTGTCCATCCATCCTTTCGCACCTCTGAATGCTGAGCTGATATCTTGGAACTGAGCAGTACTTCTCATCCTGCATTCATAAGGCACATGAGAATTACCTTGAATGTGTTTTATGTCCATCTGTTTAATTCTAAATGCTGGATGATTTGCTACAGACACACTTGTTTGTGCAAGAGGCTCTCACTATCTCAGGCCCTAGATGTTCCAGATAATCAATAATGCTGCAGCTCTGACTCCAAATTAAATAACTGCATGTTTATTACTCATTACTGGAAGGTGCACTGAGAACTTCCCCTCCAGAAGATGCAGCCCTGTAAATATGCAGAGCCTTCTCTCTCCTCTCCAGGTCCTTTAACCCTCTGGTGACTTGGAGGGGACCATGTGACTATTAACAACTTTTAGAAATAAAACTCCTTGCAAGTTGAACCCAAATTGGGATGAAAAATGCCAAGACTCTGAAATTTACTCTGCCAGGCTGAGTCTCCAGGGAGGAGGTAACATTTGGCTGTGGAATCAGGGAATGTTCAGCTGCCTCTCCTGTCACCTGCTCCTCCAAGGAAAGTAGGGGACATAGAATATGGGCTCTATGCATGGCAGTGGCCCTGCTGCCCTTGCTAAGCTGCCTATACATGGACAGCCAGGCTGGTCTCTGTGTGTGCTGTGTCTGGCCAGGAGAAAGGTAAGCGAGACTGGGCAGGTTGGCTATGCAACTCTCTCCACCTGTGAGGCTACAGAACTGAAGGACAGCAGTACCTGAGTCAGAAGCCTCCCCCAGAGACACCTCATTTTGCGTGCTTGCATTTCTAGGGGGAACTTCCTTGAATCTGAGAACCATGAAATATCCACAGATGAAACCAACCATGACACAGGAACCCACCAGAAAAGAGTTTGGACTTGCACACACCCAGATCCCTAGGAAGAGCTCACAATTAGAGTAAATATTAAGGCAGTGAGTATAGATCCAAGACAATCCAAAAAAAATCACAACTACCCCGTTACCCATCCCACCCCAACTCAGCATCCTGTAGATGATAGGAAATAGCCAGAACAATTACTTCCACCATTTATACAAAGCAAGACCCTCTTCCAAACAGTCTGAGGTACCAGTACGGAAGACAGCTGTCCTCTGTCTCGCGTGGCTCTTGGTGATAGGATAACCAAAATCTAAACCACAAAAAGAAAAAAAAGTCTAAACCACTGTCTCCTTTCCCAGCACTATTGTCCTACACCAAGAGGAAGGTGTCAAGTGAAGCCTTCCAGATTCTCTAAAATCATGTGCAAAAATAAAATAAAATAGGCCTCAAGTTACCATAGAATACTGAGAGATATAATTGAATGGGGTTCTATAGCCAAAAAAATCCTCACACAAACTCATACACCATGCACACATAGCACCTATGTCTTTGATGTTGAGAATCCATGTTGCTGTTTTTTGGGTTTTTGATGTATTTTTTTGTATTTAGTGCAGGGTCTACAAGTCCACAGGGTCTCACTATGATAGATCGGACTCGTAGTGCTCCTCCTGTTTTCAGCTTTCCAGGTGCTGGGATGACAAGCACATGCTACTACATCCAGTCTCAATCACCGTCTCAGTGCACCCTGTGGGCAGGGCTTGCCCAGCACACTGGGGATCGAACCCTGATCCTTCACTCTGCCTAAGCAGGTGCTTTAATCCCCTGAGCTATCTGGCCAGCCCCATGTTGCCATGTTAGAGGTGCCACTATGACCTGCAGTGAAAAATCCAACCAGCTTTGTTTTTCAAATTTGCAGGACCATAAAATCACTATCATCACCCTTTAAAAGGCCAATCTCTTTGGAAGACAACACTGTGAACATTCTACAGAGCACATGTGGGCCACATGGCTCCAAGTCCATGTCCCCCACCTTAGCTCTGTTCTGCAATTACCTGGGCAGCCTGAACTCTAATTCCTGTGCCCCATTGCAGCATGTGACCAGCTCCAGATAGCCGCCAGGACTTCGCTGTGCTTACCCGGGCTTCTGTTGTTCTCACAGTGGGACCCTATCTAGCATCTTGCTTCTGTTCTCCAAAACAGCCAACCTCACAACACACTAAGAAGAGACAGCACACAGCGCATGTGTTGAAGAGAAAGAGGAAAAATGCAAGGGCCAGGAAGATGACTCAGTAAAATAAGCATGAAAGTAAGAAAGAGAGAGAGAGAGAGAGAGAGAGAGAGAGAGAGAGAGAGAGAGGAAAAGAAAATGCTGTGGCCAACCATGTGTATATTCTTAACAATAGCTCTATAAATGTTTCTCTAAATGCTAGTTGCTTTATGTCTCTTTTCTCTAACATTCATACTCATACACATACACACACACACCAGCTTCCCAGCTCTCTTCTAAGATTCCCCATCCTAAGGGCCAGCCAAATAGCTCAGCAGATTAAAGAGCCTGCAAACAGGCACAGGGGCCGAGGTTCAATCCCTGGGCCTGCTGTGCTGGCCCTGCCCCCAAGGCAGGCTGAGATGGTGATTGACCATGCATGTTGGCATGCACCTGTAATCCCAGCTCTTGGGAAGCTGTAAACAGGAGGATCACTATGAGTCTGATCTAGTAGTGAGACCCTGAACACCCTGTAGACCCTTCCCTAAAATATTAAATAATAAGATTGCCCATTCTGCTTAGGAAGTGCAGTCCTTAGGTGGGCCACAGTGCACTCCACCTACTCCAACCTGCCCCAGGAGTCAGACCCCTACCCAAAACCATGTCTCAAAGTATGTCTTCCAATTCAACACATGCAAATAATGTCAGTCAGGAAAACTCCAGTAGGCACTCTCAGGGCTAGGTGAGAAGTTCCAACACTGTAAGACTCACCAGGAGAACCAAACAGAGAACTGGACAGGGCCAGGAGGGCTGCAGGAAAGAGTTGTCCTAGTTGTCTTGGGGGAACATGTGTGCAGAGAAAGCAGATTCCCTGCCCTCCAGGGTCTCTCCAAATCCCAAAGATGGGGATGGAGGGAGGGCACAGGGAGAAATAGGGAGCTTCAGCAGGACAAGTAACAATACTGAAGGGGAAGCTGGTCTGCACCATGTGCCAGACATCGCTGTGAACTTGCTGTCATCTCACTTGGCTTAATGCCCCCTATCACCCACAGAGACAGGGCATCCCAGTGGGACTTTGAACCCAGGTAGTTGTCCTCCACATCCATTTGCTTAACACTGCACCAAGGAGGAAGGACCAATAAAAACAAGGCCAACCAAGCAGGGGAGAACCCGGGTTCTGGAGTGAATCAGTGTCCATCACAGAGAGGCATGGACCAGTGGCTGTGGCCCTGCTCTGGAGCACAGAAATGCACCCTCTTGGGCCACAGATGCTCTGAGGCAAAGTCTGCACTTTTTCTACTTACTTCGCTTTCTAAAATGGCATGCAAAATTTGTACATATTTATGTACAAATATCCCGTAGACCACAGGATATTTTGATGTACATACGCACTGTGGAATGGCTAAATCAAGCTACTTAACATATATATTCCCTGCTTCTGTACTTTCACAAGAGTCCCCAGGGCTCACTTTACAATTCAAAATTTGAGTGGTACCTGTCTAGATACCTGGAGTCAATAACATCAATCGGATACCAGAGGGAAGTGCCAGGCCATGCACAAGCATGTGAAAGCCTGAGCAAGCTGCTGACAAAGCTGCACCCACTTGGCAGCAATGATTCTGACAGGAACAGGCAGCGTGGCTGTAGTCAGGAGCTGTAGATCAGTCTCATCCCACTCACAGTTCCACCACTTACCGAGAGGTGAGGCTTTCAGTAAGTTACAGGACCACAAAGAGTTGTTTCCAGCATCTGAGTAGCGAAGGCCATGAGTAGCTTCTCACAGGGTGTCACAGACAAGTCTATGTCTGTTGTTCAGCACTATTCCTTGTAACTATTAGGCCCTGCACAAATGCAATATTACCTATGACTAAGACTATGTCCATGTCATGGTTTCTTGACATTGAATTGGCTCTCATGATCCTAATTACAGTGGTGATGCCTGGAAAGAGGATGGAAGAAAACACAGCTAAATATCTAGTGCTGGTGAGCGGAATGCCCTTGCCCCTCCTGGACACAGCTCAAAGGCATCACACCTGTTTCTGAACACCGCAAACACCAGGGCTAATGTATCCTTTTTGGGACAGGCATAGGCACCTGCGTGTAGAATGCACAGCCTCCCAGATCTACAGATGACACAGAGACACACTGAGCCAGCTCTGCAGAGTGAAACACAGAGGGAATGAGGCCCAAGAAAAGCTCTTTATTAGGAGCAACTTCTTAAATGATAAAGGATCAAATACTTCTGCTATGATGCATATATATGTTCAAAACTCCTCTTTCCAAAGAGATATCCTCAGATTGGGCATATAAACAAAATCCATCCAGATGCCACTTTCAAGAGACACATGCATGAAGAGGAAAGGAGAAAGGAGATCTGGGAATGAACAGATGCTGGTCACAGCCCCAAAGATGGGAAGTGGAGGCAGTCTCTGCAGAACCCAAAGCTGCAGGTCTCATTTTGTTTGATTAAAGGCTCGATTCATAACTCACATGTATCCATCACTTTCCCATCTCCAGGACAAGATATCTGACACTCACAAGTTAAAGACCAGAAGTTTATTTTGGCTCACAGTTTCCAGTGGGTTTGGTCCATGCCCTGAGGCTGACTCCAGGGTAGAAACAGCATGGTGAAGGGGCAGGGGCAGATGAAAGCTGCCTACCCATGGCAGCCCAGGACAGAGTGAGAACCGAGGGGTGAAAGAAGAATATACTCCTGCAGGGACCCACCTCCAAGCAGCTCCCACTTCTCCTAACAGCACATTTAACAAATAACTCATCAATCAATGAATCCCCAGATGAGTATAGTGCCCCCAGGACCAAATCTCCTCCCAAAATTCCCATCTCTGAACACAGGAGACTTTTGAACACATTTTAGTTGTAAGCCATACCACTGTGCTAATTAATAAGTAGCTTTTGAGTTGTTAGTTACTTTTTGAGTTAATAGCTGTGAGTTATGCAACACCAGCTGGAAATACTCTAAGCACATGGTCCAATCAGGACCTAGAGAAACTGGCAGAAACAGAGCAATTCTGGGAGACCCGTGACAGCCCCTCTCATAAAAAATAGAGGCCCCTAATTCCAGAATTGTAAAATTAATATGATTTGTCAAACAGAGCGCACACCTTTGCAAGTGTCTACAGGGCATTTTTTTAATCACACATTAATGCACAGGTTCAGCTTTAATGATGTCCCCTTGGTAGCTAATGCTCAGGCTACACTGTGTGTACTATTAGACAGATGGAAATTAATCCTTACAAAATGATGTTGTGTCAACTAGATCCCAATTCTTAGAAATACATGTCTGTGCTGAGTGGTGCTACTGAGGGAGAATGGATGGTGGAGTCTGGGTGATCCCAGCTGGAATTGCAGCAAGGAAGTTTTTATTTCCTTTTCCAAACTTTCCCACTCATCATCCAACAATCTATCCATCCACTCACCCACCCACTCACCCATCCATGGAGTGGATTGAGCCTCTAATCCATCTACCCATCCCGTCTCTCTATCCATGCATACCAAGTATCAGCTGCCTGTCAAGATTCTGGGTATTCAGTGGAATAAAAAGATATGGCATAGAACTGGTAACTGTCACATACCAAAAAAAAAAAAAAAAAAAAAGATAAATTGGCAAAGTAATTAAAAACAGAGGCATGACAAGGAGCCACATGATATGACAGAGTACACTAAGAATCATAAGGTGGTAGGCAAGGTCTCCACTCTTTCTCTGTGCACTGGACAAAACAGCAGAAGCAGAGAAGCCTGTCTGTAGGCAGCTCACCTTGCCATGAGAAGAGATCAGTGAATACACTTGAGAGCAAGAAAAGACCATCTTCAGAGAGTGCCAAGTGCCACGGAGAACAGAGAGAGCACTGACAAAGATCAGGCTGAAGACAGGAGAGTCCTCAGGAGAAGTAACACTGACTCTGAGGGTCTCAGGGACAAGGCAGGTGACAGAGGCAAGGTAGGAGAGGTGACAAGGCCAGGTCATATCAGGATGTCCAGATGCTATTCTTAGAGTCAGAGGAAGCTCCAGAGTGGCAAAATTTGCACAGAACCCTGAGCAGACTACTTTCCAAGGTTCTGCAAGGCCCAACACCACCATCCTTGGGGATCCAGACACCTCCCAGCCACAGGCAGGCAGGCAGGCGGGCGGGCGGGTGGGCATGTGGCTTCTACAGAGGATCAGATGGTAAATCCTGCTCTAATTACACTGCTAATTAGAGCTGACACTGTGGGCAGGGACAAGCACTCCTGCTAGGAAATCATCCCTATGAAGCCAGCACCAGCCTTGTAGATGGAGAGTGCTAGGAATGTGCCCACAGCTGATAACAGGAAGCCAGGCCCAGTCTAGACAGAGAGCACAGACATCACTCAGAAAATATAAGCAGCTATGCATGGTGGTAGATGCCTAGAATTCCAGCACTCTGGGAAACTAAAGCAAGAGGATCATAAGTTCAAGCCCAAACTGAGCAACTTTGTGAAACTGCCTCAAAAAAAATTCTTAAAAGACTGGGCATGGTGGCACACGTTGGTAATCCCAGTGCTTAGGAGACTGAAAATAAGAGTCTGATCTGTGTAGTAAGACCCTGTAGACCCTGTACTAAATACATTTTTTTACAAAATCCGAAAATGGCCAGGGACACAGTTTAGGGTAAAGGCCCTGGGTTCAATTCCCATTGCCACAAAGAAAAAATAAAAAGAATAAAAGAAGGAAAGGAGTAAAAAGGGAAACAGGGAGAGACCCTGGAGGAATAGAAGGGCTTCATAGATGGAGAAGAGGCCCACAGAACATGCACCCTGACTCTGCTGGATCTGGCAACAGCAGTGGAAAAAGAAAATGCCCTGCAGCCACTTAGGCCTGGATCTTAATCCCTGTCCTTCCTCTACTGATCTGGTAGATCATTTTTTGCCTCTCTGAGTTTGAGGCGCACACTGAAGACAGAAGAGGAGGACGACGTGAAGTCACTATTGCAAGGCTCCAGGAGCATAGCAGAGGTGCAGGGAATGCCCCTGCTCTCCAGGTGTCCCAGTACCCAGGCTGAGAGCCCGAGTGGGCACACAGGAGGTTGGGAAAGGATGAAAAGCATCGTGCCAGCAGCCATGGAGGTGATTATGCAACCTGGGGGTGCGGGCAGGGAGCAAAAGAGGAAAGAGCCCAGCTAATAAGATTTTTCACCCTGTTTTCTCTGTGACAGAGAATAACAGAGACCTGAGAACACAGCATCCATCAGAGCTTACAAAGGAGGCAGACAAAGGCAAGGTGATCAAAGGAAGAAGCCAGCACAATCTGAAAAACAGCCTGCCTGCTTTCATCCTTCTGGGAGGTAACTCGAGGACTGGCTTTAGCCGGAGATACTTTTTCTGCCCAAACTGCTCTGAACAGGGCCATGGGCATGGCAGGTCTTCAAGACAGACCCTCTGGAGGATAATAAATCTCCTCACTTGGCCCACCACATTCACCATGGCCTCCATCCCCACTCCAGGCTAAGCTTTGGCAACACACTCCTGCCAAGGAGATTTATCCATTTTTAAAAGGTCAGAGAATTACTGCCACTGAGAGTTGTGCATGCAGTGGGTATAAACACTCCCCAGCTCCCTGTCTGATTTGCCACACTCGGGAGAGGAGGCCTGGGTGAGGCTTTCTAGACAGAGCATTTAGTTGGGACCTCCGTATCCCTGCCACCTGCATCACCCTCTTTCCCTCTTACCTGAAAAGTATCCCGTCCTCTTGCCCCCAGGCCACCAGCAAGGTGAGGGACCTAAGCTGGCCCCCTCTGTTTCATGGAACATCTGTCAGGAGGAAAAGAATGGGGAATGCCACACGGCAGTATCTGACCTCACGTCGGATCCTGAAATCCCGAGACAGCAAAGATGCAATCATGGAGACAGCAACAGTTACCTTCATTCTGGACTTCAGACCATTAACTTTATAAAGCACTGGTCCTAAGCCCCTGGCAGGAGAGATCATGAAATGTCACTTTGCCACAAGAAATTTCTACTTTGTCACCTCCAGCCAAGGAATCCCTAGCATCTCAAGGTGCTCTGGGGCCCATGAGCATCTAGGAAGGTTGGAACTACAACATGGTTTATAAAAACATCCATCACAACACTTGTATGAAAAATGGTGATGCTCAGGGACCCCAGAGTCTCCGGGGGGGAAATTCAAGTCACAGAGATTTATAGACTGAGGTTCAAATTCCAGCTCAGTCACTTAGGAGCTGTGTAACAGAAATAAGTTACTACACTTCTCCAGACTTCTGTTCCCATGGTAGAAAAGGTAAGATCTACTGGTGCTGGGGGCAGATATAAATTAGTACATACCTCTAAGGTAAGAACCAGGGAGTTGTTTCCTTGGCAGGTTAACTTACCAGAGACAGACAGATAGACAAAAAGAGTAACTGGATCAAACAGCCTATCAATAAAATGAAGAACCAAGTGGCCCAGCAACTGCAGTTTCCAAAGGCTAGAAGTTAAGGAGCTCCAGTGGGAAGAAGTGGGAGGATGAGGGCTAGCAGCCCCCTGAAAATCACCAGAAATGGGCACATCAGGTCCCTCAGATTTGGGAAGCTACCTGCCTCATTCTGGCTGGCACAGGCAGATACCCACAGCACCTGGAAAGAGCTCGCCTTCAAATCCTGACTCTGCCACTCACCATGGACGCCTTGGAGGGACCTCACTGAGCCTCAGTTTCCTCTGTTCAAAATAGAGCAATAGCAGTTTCTCAGGAAGTTAACCACTGAATTACCTTGCAACCCTAATTCCAGTCCCAAGAAACACCCAAAATACTGAAACCAGAGACTCTCAGAAGGCCACAGACACAAATGCCCACAGCAGCACTCTCAATGGGCAAAGGCAGCAATGGCTCAAAGGACTATCAATGGCAGTGTATAGACAATGTGGATCTGGCCATAGGATGGGCCACCACTTGGCCACCACCACGAGGGACGTGTGAAGCACAGCAGAGGAGGCTGCATGAACACCACACCACAGGAAGGAAGTTGGACGTGAAGGTCAGCATGCTTGGGGCCAAGCACAGAACAGGTCCACAGCAAGCAAAGCCATACAGACAGCAAGAAGGTTTGGGGTGTCAGGAACCAGGGAAAGCAGGAATGAGGATGACACACAGGATGCTCAGGGGTCACTGGATGATGACAATTTCCAGAACACTCTGTCCTGGTACTTGTCCCTTGTTTGGTACTCAAGGGACAAGGTAGACTTGTCAGCATCCAGTGCCACGTGACTCACTACCCCTTCCAACACCCCCTAAAAAAACTGGCTTAATGCCTGTCATCTCTAATACCCATCACACCTCCTGGAACAAATTAATGACAAGCACCAAGGTATTGTCACATATGGCTTTCACCTGGGAGAATAGAAAGAAGGGAGACAATGGCACAATCACTCAAGGGGTGCTGGCAGAAGGAGTAAGCGCACATAGATATGGCCCTTGGGTCCTGGCATGTACCAGGCGTCAGATGCTCTTCTAGGTGCTTTCTTCCTTTGTTAACTTTCAAAACCAGCCCTGCCACAAACATCCCAACCTTCTCAGCACTCTTCACCCAGCTGAATGCTCAGGAGGTGCACACAAAGGCCGCCCATCAGGCCACCAGCAAAGGCTCCTCACAGACGGGCTCCGATCAGCACTCCCCATGCCCTGGAGTTCGGAGCCAGCTGTCCCCAGGAGAGGAGCAGCCCTTCCAACCACAGGCCCCAGAGCAGCTGTGGCTACTGCAGTGACACACACACTGGCCTCCTGAAGGATCTTCCGCGGGTCACATCGGCCCTTACCCAAGACCTCAGAGAGCCAAGCAGCTCTCGCCAACCACACTCAGGCAGACCTCAGAGGACAGAGGCAATGGTCTAAAAGCTTTCTGCTCAGTGCCACACCCATGGCCCTGGCCAAAGTAAGCAGCTGGCCAGGAGGCCCGATGAAGCACAGAGGCCTTCGTCCTTCGTCCACTCCCAGGAGCACAGCCTCCCGCCGCATCCTGAGCCAGCAGCTAAGTCTGCACTGTGAGGCCTGAATTCAGCAAAGGCAGCTGCTTAGTGCAACACTTTTGAGGCTCACCAGAGTGGCTTGTGTCAAGGTCTGCTCTCTTTCTATGGCATAGTAATATTCCTTTACCTGGCACAGAGCATATTCTGCTTCTCCACTCATGTACTGACACACGCTGGGCTGCTTCCACCTGTTGGCTGTTGTAAACAGCCATCGAGAGCGTGAGTGTGTCTGCACAGCTCCTTTGTGTTCAGCTTTGTATTGTTATTATTTATTTTCACTTCTTTTAGGAACATTCCTAGCCATGGAGTTGCTGGCTGCATTTTCACCATATACTTAGCTTGCTAAGGAGCCACCAGACTGTGTATGTGGAAGAAGCCAGGCACAAAAGTCATCTATTGCATGATTCCACTTTTATGAAATACCCCATGGAGACAGATACCGATGGGTGCATGCCAGGGCCAGAAGGAAAGGGAAGAAGGGACACATTCCGGGTGCATACAGACTTTATACTGAAGCCAGATAAATATTTTGGAAGAAGACAGTGAGTGTACAGCAACTAAATGCCACTAAACTGATCATTTTATTTCTTTTTATTTGCTTTTTTATGTATTTGGTCATTGCAGGGCCTCACTACTCAGCATGGACTCATGGTGATCCTCGTCTTTTCAGCCTCCCAGCACTAGGATTACAAGTGTACGCCACTACATCAGGACTCTGGCCAGCTCAGCCCACCCTTGGGGGCAGGGTGGGTGTAGCATGTGGTTCTGGGGATCGAACTGTGGTCCTTGCATTTGCCCAAGCTTACCTAAGCGCATCTGCCTAAGCTTACCAAAGCAGAATCTTCAGCCTTCTGAGCAATCTTGCCAGCACTAAACTGATGGTTTTAAATGGCTACAGTTACAGCATATGAATTGCAGCTCAGGAAAAATGTTATAAAAGGAGATCACTCAAATTCTACCCATGACTGACACCCAACAGAGAGGAGGCTGGGAGGGATCTGTGACAGGCAGTGACACTGTCAGGAGAGACAGGGTGGGAAGGCACGGGATGTTCCCTGATCATCCCAAATGACAGCCACTACACAGTCCGCACCCTTCTCACCAACTTACACCATCCTCACCCCACACGGGGCCAGCCACGTGGCTCTCGGATCCCATTAGGCAGGAAATTTACATGCATAATAAAAAGCTACTGTCCTGACACTCATCTTTAAAAAAAAAAAAAAAAAAAAAAAAAAATTCTTACATTTGTATTAATTTTCCTTCCCAGGTTTTAATTGAAGAGAGGATATGGCGTCACGGGGGAAATAAAATCTTACTTCATCTATCCAAGGGCCATGTGGCTTCATTAGAAATTACATTAGTTCCTCATTAAGCAACAATAATAGCGTAGAGTTGAAATCAATAAAAAAACGCATTGCCCCAAGGTATAGATCCATTTGGTTCAATTATATTCTTCCAAGGCCAAGCGCCAGTGCCTCCAGCACTAACAAAAATGTGGAGATGGGGGACCCACTTCACCCACCTTGAAAGCTCAACAAGAAACATGGGCAAACCTGTGTCTCCTGCTTTGACAGCCCACCCTCATGGTTCCTAAGGAGCTGTTTAACCACACTGCCCACCTGAACTTGGCAAAACTGGCCCCATTTCTCAGACAGGATACTGAGCAGCAACATCAGCTTCTACTTACTAAACGCCAAAAGCCCATCCCATCCCTCAGTGGTAACAGCCGAAAGCTGTCTCCAGACAGGACCAAATGTGCCCCAAGGCAGTAGCTACGGCAGATCCTGACCCAGAGCCCCTCTCACTTCTGTAACCCCACAGAACTCACTCTGTATGCGCTATCACTTATTCAGCTATTCTAGTGGCCAGTTTCCAAACCCTGTATTAAATGAAATCAAGGGGGTTTGATAGTTTAAAAAACACCAAATATATAGCGAAAGGGTCATTTTCCTTTATCCTGCTAAAATGTGAATTGTGCATTGTGTCTGTTAAGAACATCAGCCACTCGGTGCACATCAGGCAACTCTGAAATTTCTTTCATTTCAGTGCAGCGATAGCATTGGGAGGTGGGGCTCTCGTAGACCATTGCTGGAAGAGAAAACTGGCACCATCTTTCTGGTGGCCAATCAGGAAAAATAGATCAAGAGCCATCTCCCCTGTCTAGCAATATATTTCTTGCTCAGCGGAATTAGGTGGATGGCGGCAGTGTGTCCCTGCCCTTCTCCTTAGGCTCCGTGAGTTCATGAAGCTAGATGGCTCTCCAAGATAAATGCCTGGTCCTTCTCAGAGGGACAATTAATGAGCTCAGAGCCTGCTTAAACCGAGATGAAATGTGAGATTAACAGACGCAGGGCCATCCATCCACCCTGCCACCAGGCTATCACTGCCTCGTTGCACTCTTTCATTAGACACCGCCAAGGAAACCCACCAAGTGCACAGTGGCGATCGTGTCTATTTTTGAAATAATTACAAGGTCTGGGCTTGGATCCACTTAAAGGCAGGAAAATGGCACAGGGAAGGATTAGAGTGAACTCTACCCCTTTCTCCTTTGCTGCAAATGTCCCAACAGGCTTGAAAGGGAAGAGAAAAGCATGTGCAATGTTCATCCTGGCACAGGTGACAGCTGTGTGTTGGGGGAGGGGATCTCATGCCGAGTGGTACACAGAGCAATAATTAGGCACCCATAACTTTCTGTTGGTCAGCTGGTCTTCTCACCTCTGTTCTTGCATCTAGAAAACCAAGTGCTTTATGGGAAAAGGGAGAGCCAGTGAGGAGAGAAAAGGGAAAGAGAAGGAAAACAAGACCAGAAGGGCAGAGCTGCAGCACTCAGGACAACAGCGTGGCCCTAACAGCACCCAGAGTTACTGGACCATCACACTCCAGTGCTCAGGTGCTGCTGCCCTGTGTACCACACAGATTTGCCCTCTGCTGTGCAACCTTGCCAACAGCAGACCATGGTAAGGTTCAGGCACTACATGACAGGGGCAGCTTGCTGTCTTCTTTCTCCACAACAGAAATCCCGTATAGACAACCTGGTCTGCAACCAGCTATCTGTCCCCCTTACCGCCAGAGAAAAGATGGCAGATAACATCTCCTTTATGAGCAGAATTTCAGCCTTGACACCTAAATGCATCGCTCCCCGGGGCTCCAGAGCAAGACAACAATCAGAGATGAAGCAAAGACATTCAGCATCACTACGCTGCAGCACCAAGCAGTGCAGACAGGTGACATGCTGCGCCCACACTGTGGATGGCTTGGAGTTCTTCCTCTGTGTTCCTCCTTGCAGGACACCCAGCAGGCTGCCATCCACCTGTCCTCAGGGGGGATCTGCACTACTGTAGAAGGGAGGAGAAGAGAAAGAAGAAGAGCTCTGCCTTTTCATATCCAAGGGAAGCTGCAGAGGCTATGCCCACTAAACAGCACTCACCCTTTTCAGGGCATCGTGTCACCATGATGTCAGCTGAGTCCCCATCACCATCTGCAAAGAGTCATTTGCTAGCAACCCTGGAGCTGCACAGTTCTGAGATAGCCACCAAGCACCTGCCTTTGAACAGCCACATGAAAGCTTTGCTATGCCCCTCCTTTTCAGTGGTGCCCCTTTTTTCAGAGAAGACTTACAAAACAGCACCCCTAACAAGACTGGGTGAGGGCTGCAACGATGGTGATAGGACAGGGATGATCTTCATCCCATTTTACTTGAATTGAAATGTTTAGTCCCACAATAAAACCACAAGAAAGCTCACTACTATTCATCCTCCAAAGACCCTAGAAACAGAAGTCCTGGCTCTCAGGTGCCTACAGACACTGAGTTCAGACTTAGCTAGTCCGATGCAGATTTCAAGATCCCTCTTATACAACACTTCCCTCACATACACTGGGTTCATACTTGACACTGGGCAGATATTAGGATAATCCCTGCCCCTTAGGCAGCTGCTAAGGGTTACAGCATGAAAAAGAAAGCAGCTTGAAGTCCAGCATGGTGGTGCATACTTGTAATCCAACCACTCCGAGAGGCTGAGGCAGAAAGATTTCAAATTCAAACCCAGCCTGTGTAAATTAGTTAGGCCCTCACTCAAAATGAAGCAGGGTAGGGGGTATATAGTTCAATATGAAGGTCTTGG